>JAQFZC010003652.1:0-18197 GCA_034695205.1 Dicyrtoma fusca | reverse complement strand
AAAAAGGAAATAACGAATTGTTGAACATGGCCATATTTGTTCGGTATGTTCGGTATGTTCGGTATCGGTATACCGAAATGCAAGCCCTAATACCTAGAGCATTAAATATCAAATTTAAATCTTTAAATGTGCATGGCCTACTACTACTACTATAAGTATAGTTACTATTTGTAACTATCAAGGCGATCTGTCAGGTAGAAAAACTGAATCAGATTTCTTCAACTCTACTCACAAATCAAAATCACACAAATAACGAGACAGGCCAACCTCCCTAAGCATTCGATAGATACGGACCATGCACATGGCTACGTATTTTTAAAGGAACCATCACCGTCCCTAAGTAAGAAATTGCAGTGCCAATTGCTAAATGGACGTCCTACCTGGCCAAATTCGAAATTCTTTAATTTAATTCGCGTCCAAGTCAAACACATAGCTATAAAGACTGATATTCCCCAAAAAAACGCAAAAAACAAGAGCGAATTACACCACACCACAATGCAATGTACAATGCAGTGGTGATAGAACTAATTTTAAGAGTAAAGAACCAAAACCAAGTGTAGTACCTATGTTTATAGGGAATCAGACCTTTTTGAATACATATAGTGAGTACTGAAACTGAAACCCACTATGTGCTGACTGCTCCGCCGTGTGCAGCCAAGAAAGACGGAAAAAATAATGTGAAATGCGATAATGTGTAACGTTTATGACTTTTACTCGATCCTTTCCACTCGTTTCCTTCTTTTTCGTTTTATTTTTTTGCACACATTAGACAAACGGACAGACGGACGGACTCTGCACAGTCTGTCTGTAGCTAATTGGATTTAACGTGAACTCGTTAATCTGAAGCTCTCAAACTACACATACTACAACTGACTGTGACTGTGTGTGTGTGTGTGTGCAGCTTCACTTTAACTTCGTATAAGATTCTGTCGTCCATGAATGAAACTAATTATGCACGGGGAGAGAGAAGACGAGTGAATCTCTACGCGAGCAATGCCCAATACATACATAAAAATATAATCTGATTTCAGATTTCAGTGCCAGTAAACCCAACAGGGCTGGGGTTAACAGTCACATTCATGATTCACATTTGTACCCTTTTCCTTATAGGGAAATATATGCCTATAGCCTATAGGTATATACCTAGGTATAGGCACAAGACTTGCATAATACCTAACTGCACTGGGCTATTACCTACTAGGTATTACGTATTTTGTACCCTCATAAACATTTTTATTTACGTACTGTAGAAATCAGAGGGTAAGATGTGAGATTGAAATGAAACTGAAAGTAATTTACTGATATAAATTTCCCCATAAAAATTATTCATTAAAATCAAAACCAAAATCAAAATCAGCTCAAGTAGATACTACTTACCTTACAACAATAATATAAACCAAGGTATACATAAAATAAAAATCGCTTTAACCATTTATTGCATAATCCTAATGATTGCGTGAATCTATCATTTTTTTTACAATTTTGTAGAATCTTATCTAATCTGATAGGACTGACTAAATTACCAGATAAAATTGTTGAAAAATATTATTGTTATTGCAAAATAGTAAATAGTTACAGAAAGGTACCTATAGGTAGGTAGGCAGGCACTACTATACTGTGTCTGTGGGTGTTAAAAAGTGCAAATTGCAAATCTTCACAGATTCTACGATCACAATCTTGCAAAAAAAATTGAATAACAGGTAGGTGCTCTTAATCGTAATTGGGCTCCCACGCATAATGGCTAGCCCTACAATCAAATCACATGCATAGCTATTGCTAACAACATAGAAATAAAATATCGAAATAACAATAAAATCATAACCATAACCCTGCCTGCTCTGTCGTAGGCAATATGTAGTAATACATAGAACTAATACAGGAAGCCACTCTAGTTCTACATACATACATAGGTACCTAGTTTGTCTAACAATTTGTTTTGGCACGTTGTTTTGTTACAGCCACAACTGCCAAAGCTACGGCTATGCATTTGGATTTGGATTTGGAAGTCATGTCGACAAAATAAGAGCCAAACTACGAAAGTGCAGATTAGATAGCAATAATACATGGAGCTCAATTTTGCTAAATCCAAGAGATTTCAAGGAAAAAAACATGACCAAAAAAAAACAACATACACAGGAAACCCGTTGACTTGGCGGTGCGGTGAGATCGTGTGATGCGATGGCTTTTTACATAGTTTTTCGACGAGATAATAATTCATGAGTTTACCTAGCTTACCCCAGAATAGTACATACATGCAACGAATATAGGTATAGGTACATAGATATATGTATAGCCTCTATATCTACCCATGTATCAGTAAACTAACGCCAAACCAAATTTCAGGATAAACTTAAGCTCTGGATAGTCCCTAATATATTATGCCAACTTGCTAAAAACGTGAACCTCTCTACAATACAAGTGTACATAATAAAGTAGGTATGGGATCTTCACTACTGCAGTGCAGTGTGTAAGTGTAGTGTCTCTTCATCTTGAAGAAACTTTCGACCACGATGCTATGTGATGCTCATCTCCTTGGGCAAAGACGCACAACACACATGCCAGTTAAAATTGCATACTAAGCAAACCACGAAATAAGACTGGGAATAGCAATACATTAAACTACCGAGACAGCACCTTTGCATTCATTTCTTATAACCACACAGATAGACCAACATACCTAGTTAAAAAAATCCTTATGAATAAAATTTAAATCTCAATATTTCTCCTTCTCGTTGGACTAACCCAGTCCATGTCGATTCTATAATTCTATTCTTTATAAATCATACATTAGATTAGGGACCTTTCAATTATTACCCATAAGTGATGCAATCTATTGACGGGGGTAATCTACTGCTTCTTTTACAGACAGAAAGGCCAACGTAATTTGTGGTTGGCCCCTGCCCCTAATGCCACAAAGTACTAGCAAAACAAGCTTGCTTTGGAGCTGTGGGTACTAACTACAGTGCATACACTGCACAGCGACTAAACTAGGTATAAGGACGAAGCTCATCATGAGTTAAACATCTTTCGGACAATGAACCTCCTCAGCACCGCATCTTCACAGGTAGACGTTAGAAAAACGCCAAGTCCATAATAATAATATACCTAGGTAGGTAGAATCTCTCAGTACTAGTCAATCCACCATCCACTGTACTGTACATATAGCTATACCTATACAGGCACTGGATTTGGACGTAGAACAAATGGCAATGCCTTTTTGCGTTTGCATTTGCCATTGACATTGCCATTGCCATTGCATTGGAGATTGCCTCGTTGCGTTTGCGTTGCTTTTGCCTTAACTTGACGACTTGAGTCATAATAATAATAATAATATTAGAGATAAGCAAGACATCTTATCAGAGCCAAAGCCAAAACCAATGTAGGTACATACATTCCCATACAGTCAGTCTAGCAGTGCAGTGCAGTGCAAATGCGAACTCGTCTAAAAAGTCATACTGTTAGTAGAAGATAAGGAGCTTCACAATTCACAATTCAAAGAGCGTAAATAAGTAATGGGGAAAGAGCAACAATGAACCTTCGCATCTTCTCAGTCAGTCCTTCTTTACTCTGCCACTCTTTGGCTTGCCTACATTACATTACCTCACTAATACTAATATCCATCCAGAGCCAGAGCCAGTAGGTACATATAGGTATATCCACCTATATACCCACCTACTTGTAGTTTACTGGCATAGATATAGCATTATACCATTAGCCTATTACTATTAGTAGGTAGTTTAAGATGTGTGTATGTATCAGATCAGTCTCAGGAGCGAGTAGCTCTGCGGACAGATTTGCAACTCATCTGTTTTGTCTGGTGGTGTGTCTGTCTGCTGGCTCAACTGATACACACGCAGTCTTCACGGTGAATTATAGAGCGTACGTAGGGTGTTAGGGAGAAGGCATCTTTCAATTATAGGTAACTTCATAGATGAAATATTTTTGAAATTTTCAGTAGTGTTTTGCATGTTTTTTAAGCCAAAATTTTTAAAGTGTCAAGGTCACTTATTTGCAGCTGCTTTAAAAGTCATATTTACTATTATTATGTATTTAGGCACCTACACTTTGAAAGTGCTTTCTCTAAATCACCTGACGTAATATTTGCAACGCTCCTTCTTGTATTCTTCTTGTACTTAACAATGTTGTACCTACTTCATTCTTACTACTGCGTATTTAAAGGTGTTCAATAAACAACGATCTTTGGGTTAGTTTTTTTTTCTGTCCCAGCAAGCAGTGCAGCCTAGAGTTCTTTTTTAAGGAAACAAGTTCCTCCACTCTTTTACACAAACTTTATCCTGGCAGTAAACGTAATAGGTAGTAATGAGATGGACCTGCTGATGCAAGTGGCACGTTATTCAATTTGCGCTTGAATACAGTTACAGGTGTGGGTACATTTGTATAGACACCCGCCTGATGCTGATCTCAATCTCAAACTCAAGATCCACTATCACCATCCTTTTTTTTATTTTTATTTTTTTTTTGATTTTTACAAAAGTTAATTCTAATTCATTTCCCGTCTTGTCTTTGACTCTCTGTACAAACTGCACCCAAAGACAAAGTCGGCATTCAATAAGCTTTAGGTAGTCAACCAAGCGTATAGTAGATTTTTTCTACGTCATGAGCATGAATTAGAAATAGAATAAAAAAAAAGATGTGTCTGTCTGTCCATTAGATTAATCGTAAAATCAAAAAATCAAGATCAAATCACATCACGGACAGTACAGTACAGTACAGTACACACTACTATAACAAATCAGTTTCAAAGGAAATGTAAGTATCTAGTATCTACTAACTAAACCTAATAACTTTGGAGGCAGCAAATGCAAATCCTGTCACTTTTGTCTTGGGCTCCATCCATGTCCTGTCAAACACATGTTACGCAAAAATATATTGTGCTCGTCATTATCAGCCAGTCTCGAACAACACACCTAGTCAATACAAAATCTAAGGATGAAAAAAGTCTGTCATGGAATGACTCGTGTATTTTTGCCCACTGAGAAAAGCTAAAAAAGTATGTACTGCTCTGAGATATTATATAATAAAATTTAAATGTTCTTTTCTTAGAATGTCCCCTCCTCCATTTTAAGCCAAATACAATGAACGAAATAATAAAATGACTGTCGCTTTTCCCTGCCCTGACCATCACTGCATGATTCAAGTTGAACACTTGGGGCCTGCCTGAAAACTACAAGCAAAATTTTTTTGGTAGGTAATTCTATACTGTTTGTGGTTTTATAATGTCCCATTTACACAGACAGACCTAAACTCTCTGCCCACACACGAACACATCAACTTAAAATACCGAAATAATACCGAATAGGTAGGTAGGTCTGTGCTTTGGCCATGCCATAATAATAACTTTGTAGCCAATAAAGATCGTAAAAGGTTACATAAGATTTAATAGGGCTTGGGTTAAAGCTAAAGGTGGTCTACTGGTTCAAAGTTTACACTGAACCGTAATTACAGCCATCACACCTGGCCACAATTTAAAATATTAACCGGCACATTCCTTAAGTTATAACCCATGACAGTTTTCATACACAAAGTTGGCTAATTTTTGAGCCTGTACTTCTTTGCGTGTGCTCGGCCAATTACTTATACAAAAGTAGAAGGCTCTCAAGTCCACATTTTTATGACCATCCTTAACTTTACCTTAAAACCTATTGTGTAACCTACCCATTCTTTTCTGGTCCCTTGTGGTTGTTGTTGTTAGGGAAAAAGAGAAAAAATTATGAATGAATGAAGGACTGATTTAAATACGCCTCAAAGGTAAAGGTCTTACACTTCAATGCCTAATACCTACATAGTAAGCCAAACCCACCCATGCAAAATCTGACATCTGAATTTTTTCGAAAATGTGATCATATTTTGCGTCTCTCAAGTTATCTATTTATCCAAGAATCATTAGATCTTTCTAGCTTAGTTCTAGCTGTCGCCGTTGTGATCGACAGGACAGGGCCAAATGACTTTTTACTTTTTACATGGGTATTTGGCACCCTATAGTTGGTGTTGATGATGCAACAGGGTGAATGAAACTGCCACGACGATGGTGGTGAGGCAGAGAGAATCCCAAAAGAGGATTAATACGATGAGCTTTTGGTGGCTGGCTGGATGCGGCTCACTCCTATTACACGCCTAGACTTCAGAGTCAAAGTCAAAATTTCAATTTAAATTTTACATGGCATTAGGCATCACACTTACGCTCAATCTTTCAATCCCTCCATTTCAACTTCCATTCCATCCCATTCCCTCCAATAATGCTCTTGGAGAGTTTAGTCTAAGGAGCCTTGCAAGTATGACGTTTTTTAGAACTAACAAAAAACAACGTTTTACAATGTTTCAAAAAGTAGAGATTAACGTGTTTTTGTACAGTTTTGTAAGAGGCTAACTATTGACGTTTTCGCATCGGTAATATACTTAGTTGTGAGTGCTTTTGAAAACGCTAATTTAAGGATTTTGGACTACTTTGAAAAAGTGCTATTTACTAGTTTTGACCTTTTTGAAAAAGTACTATTTACTAGCTTTGACTGTTTAAAAAAATGTTATTTAATAGTTTTGACTGTTTTGAAAAAGTGTTATTTACTAGTTTTGACTGTTTTGAAAAAGTGTTATTTACTAGTTTTTACTGTTTTGAAAAAGTGTTGTTTACTAGTTTTGACTGTTTAAAAAAGTGTTATTTACTAGTTTTGACCGTTTAAAAACGTGTCATTTATAGAATTAAACTCTTTTGTAAAGCATTCTTTCCATGGTTCTCCATAGTTCCGAAGAGGTTAATAAGTTTCTGCACTCTTTCAAGCCATTATTTTCATTTTTGCCTTATTTCACAGCTCCCTTCAACCCCAGCCATATATTTGCAAGGCTCCAAACTTGAACCTAATGCATTATTAATATGGAATCTATGGATAAATACCTGTGAAAAATTCAGGCCTACAGCTATAGAGAGACACAGAGCGCAATTATATTACCATACGGTACACAGTACACATAGCACGTCTTCTCGCTTCGTCTTTACACCACACGTATACAGTTTTTACGTCTCCATTGAATTTAAAATTCCACGAGTGCTTGATAGACGCGGGCGTACTCTAAATTCATAATCAATTTCATAGACACTTTCATGAATGTGCAATATAAGTAGTGGTAGTAGGTATAGGTATACTATTACTATATACTATATAGGTACCAAATATTATTTAGCTTACACGCCCATGCATTCGGCTGGCAGAGGGTGCTCTATGGGAATACTGAGTGAGTGGAATCTTATATGATTACGAAATACCAAATACCTACTTAAAGGACACAACTACAACTGGAATGTGCTATATATATACCTATATACACGAATATGACGTAATCCTTTACATACCTAGGTAGGTAAGTGCGAACGTAATTTCACAGAAAATAGCATTAGTACAAATTACAATGGCCAAACCTTAGTTCTAAAACTACCAAGGAACAAAAGTGAAGTTCATCTGTAGAGCCTGTCTTCATATAATATGAAAAAAAATAGAAATGAGAATAAAAATTGAGAGAATGCAAAATTTATGGGAACGGCACACGGCTTTGAATAAAGCACTGCTTTTATTACACAAAATGTATTTTAAACTCAGTTTGCAATTAGAATTTGTTCTTCACTGTCATAAGATGAACTGTAGTGTCCAGTGCAGTACAGTGCCTACGATAATTTTTTTTAAAATGAGCAATCTTTTTTAAAAGTTGTATATACGCCTTAATCACATGAAACTAGCACCGTTTACAGAAAGTGCATAACAAGCTAAATACAATGCTTTTTTTGAAAAGGTTTCATTTTCATTACTACATCGTCAAGTGTGTATTCTCTCTCATTCTCCATTCTCAGCCTTTCCCACACAACTCTAATAATCATAATCATAATCATAAAAAATAGGATAATAACGTCAAAAGTCAACGTCAACGTCTACCTACAACTTGTACTATAAACTATAAATTATCTCTAAGACGTCCCCCTATTCCCTATACTAAAGCATATAGTATCTATCTATACCTATATAGCCAATGATAGAAGGTTGTACTACAATTTGGTTCCTAAATGAAAAGAATATATAGGGATGCTAAATCCATAAATATGAAAGCCTACTGTCACTCGAGTACTCATCAGGACCGTTCTGGTGCTGACTATGTTTTCAACGACTCAAAAATTTAAATTTTGTATTCATAATTTATGAGAATTCCAAGAAGCAGCGTAATACCACCTTCATTTCAACAAATTAACTCCAAATCCAAATTTTACACATGTCCCTACATAACATGTACATCTACATGCAACGATGCAACCCACACCACAGCATAGAAGAATGCGAATGTTTCCCAAAATTGAAAATTGAATATTTAAATGAAGTAGGTAGTAGTGTATTAAAATATTATAGGTACTTACGCCATGTCCATGAGTTAATTTGTTATTCTGTGCAGGTAGATTTATTAAATAATATGCTTAGCAAAAATAAATAAGGGCTGCTAGTCGCTAGTACATATACCAATAAACAATTTTTTTTTCTGGGCATCATTAATAATAATATGCCTACCTAGAAATTTTTCATTCTGTTACCATTACCATACCATTCAACTGTTAATATAATTAATTAATTACATCTTTCCCATACAGCGCACATCGCATCGGTCAGTCAAAGTATGGCGAAAAGAGCAAGAGCAACTTACCCTTTAATGTGCCAAGCAAAGTCTGGTCTGAACTGAAAAAGGGCGTATAATTACAATGACGCCCGTCAACTTCAACTTCAGCTCGACTAATATTCTAATAATAATAATTTTCAATTGTAAACATACGCATGTCGGCTTCGGCTTTCATCACATTATACATATACCTACTATAGATTCAGATTCAGTTTGACAAAATGACAGCAAGAAGCAACGACCAGTTATTATAAGTATATAGGCGTCTATCTATAATCTATGCTATATGTTTTGATATATACTTCTTTATTTAATTAGGCGCATTACAAAATCACGATGCCAACGCCAATGCAATGCCACCCATACTCATCTTCATTAGCATAGCTGGTCACTGATCATGTGGTCAAATAATTTTTAATCTTGAATCAAAAGAGGCTATCTCCAATTTCAAAACCAATGCTACCTACCTAGGTACCTACCTGTAAATATTTTGCGGTAAGATGTGCAGCTACCTCGTTTTGTTGCTAAGTTACCTATAAAATGTATAGGTACCTAGGCTCTAGACTTAAAACTACCTTCGTAATTGGAAGTAGGTAGGTGGATAGGTAGGCAGATAGATGGACACATTTTTAGAGTGACAGGTAGTAAAATTAGCAAATAGCTTCTTACGCAGTCAGGATCGCAGCAGGTAAGATTGTGATTGCATGCCTTCCAAAAGACTTCCAAATACCTTTGGTATAGGTTAGGTGTATAAGGCACTGTATAGGCTATATACACTGGTACTGGCACTGGTATTAGTGTGATCCATCTCTACCTGCACAAGATAGCTATTACAGAAATTACTTGCTGCGAAATGGCAATTGAGTCGCATCAGCCCATCAACCATTCATACACAGTTAGTAAATGAAGTACTCTTGACGAATTTAACGGCCTACTATACATATACCTATCTACATATAGCTAATAGAGTTGAATTTGAAATATTTTCAATTTTGAGATAGCTAGCCTTTTAGCTCTATATCCCATATAGTCTGATTTCGCTGATAATACGCATTGAAAAATCAAAGAATTGGTTTTGAGCATCTTTATATTCTTCGGCTACAGAATAAAAATTGTGCTGCCTACTAGTTTTTTTGTGTGCCTATATGGCTATATGTAGCTAAATTCTATTATACGGCTATTGCTATATTGTGATTGCGCGTCTTCTTGTGTATTGTTGTTGTGGGCCCACTGTATAATTTGATGGGACTGACGAACTAAAGGATGTCTGTCCATCGGAATCGGATTTCATTCCTAATCGTAAGGTAGTGAGGTAGTTAAAGTCTTAAACCTTCACACAAAATTTGTAATAAAATCGTTACGGATTTTTTTTAATGCTCTTTATCCCATCCGCCATCCGCAAACACAGTAGTAGTAGTAGGGCCAGACCCAGCAGACGTAATATCGTTAAAGAATCAGATATTCAAGACTTAAGCAATGCAATGCAATGAGGAGCAGCCGGTACCACAAACCTCAGACAGAACAGGTTCAATTTCAAATTGATTCTTGATTAGCTTCAGTCCCGTAAGTAGCCATGTATACTCTCTAACTCAACTAATAAGAATTTATCTAAAGGATGATACGCATAATATAACCTATAGTATGGCCCGATGGAATGTAGCTTAGCTACAACTAGGTCTTTGCTTTAGAGTTTGTTATAAGACTGAGGACTGACGTTTCCTTTATTATATTGTATTTTATTGTAATTTTTGTAATCCCGCAGTAGTTGGTTGGGAGTACGATACAGCAGCGTCAACAAAATGAAAAAAAAAGTCCAAAGTAGAAAACAACCAGAACCAGAACCACTAATGCCAGCCCAGTCCGATCCCCCAGCCAACAAGTCACACAACTTGCAAAACAAAATAGTAATATTATACTGTATTTATATCGCTACTGTAACTGCAAAATGGCCAAAGTCCGTCCATATTATGCATATAACTTTTGAAAATACATAGAAACTGGACTGAAGGCATATTACAGCTATAGTAGCGATATATGAGCTATACAAAAGTTGGATGGATGAACTAACATAGAGATTTTAATCTCATTAAAATTGACAGTCCAATAATTCCCAGTGCAATGTGAACTTGTTCCATTGTATCAATCAGCCCTGACATTACAGCCACAGCAAACAGTAAAAACGGCCACACAATGCACAATAGAGACACAATTTACAAAATAACATTACGACTGACTAAGGTATTAGCATATCAGTAACATTTGCCAGTAGAAATAGCAACAGGCCTATGCCTATGCACAGTATTGTTTTAAGCCCTTTAATTACTGCCTCATATCCGTAGAAATACTCGTTAGAGCGGTTGGAGCATATTTTTTTGAAAATGTGTAAATATCTTGTTTAACACTATTCAAAGCGTAAACACTCTGCTTTCCATTTAAAAAACGTCAACGGATTTTTTTTAAATCAACCACCTGAGCCCGAGCCCCTTCCCTGACTGAGAGTAGTAACTATAGAAATACGTAGAAAAAGGAAACCAAGGTAAATCCCAACCCTAAGAATCTCACGAGCCCACGAACGAAGAAGCGCCGAGCGTATTCTGTCAAGTGTAATATTTATAATACACATCTCAGAAAAACATGATAAAAATGAAAACCTGTATTTACACAGCTTTACCACAAGAGACACACAGAGCTCAACCACTATAGATACTTTGTAGGTACTTTGTACAAAACAAAACAAAATAACGAACACAAATTCTGTATCTGTCACTAAGAACGTACCTACTTACAGTGTAAATAATACTGTGGTGTGTGTTGCTGGCAATTCGAACTGTCATTGTACTTTTTTTTCTCCCATTCCCTTCCCATTACCCATTACCCATCCTATAGAGAATCTAAATCCAAAACGTAATCCACATCTATCCGCCTTCGCAAAAATGAGAAAACTCAGGTGTGGACATGAGACATGAAATTATTCAAGTTAAAACCTGAAGCTGATAAAAAAAAATATACGAAAAAAAATACAGAAAAGAGAACCAAGTCAATGCCACTGGCACTAGCCCATCGTTCTCACTATTACTTCTCACTATAGTGATAGCCAGAGCCAGAATATTATGTATTATTTTAATCTCGCGTAACTCACATAATAATAATAATAACAGTGGTGATATAATTATTATATAGGTAGTTGTACAGAGTCAGAGTATATCTACACAGCTACAGCTACAGTAAATGGAGTGCAGTCCAAGTTTACAACAAGAAAAACTGGCATAAAGCTTGAAAAAAAATACACTGGTAATTCGGCATGTAAGTAAAGTAACAAGTAGGTAAAAAGTAGCTGGATTTATTTCATAGTAATGTATACAGGTAATGAAGTCCACTTGGTCTGGTCTACTCTTGATTATAAAAAAAATACATCGCATTTCACATTACACAAAAGGATTATAAAAAAAATCCCATAAAAATCTTGTCCCAGACCAGACCAACAAATGACAGAGAATCATTGCATTGTTATTAGACTGCCTATACAGCATTGCATTAGCAGCATCAACTTTTAAGCTGTGCATAGAACTCAACTCACAAAACTCACAATCAAGTTCAACTTGTGACAAAAATGTGTAAAATGCGCAAGAAAAGGAAAAAATCAGGAAAGTTTTTAACTTTGTACATTGCATTGCATTACAGAGCGCAGAGCCAGAGATGAATTCTGGGATTCAAGAGTTTGCCTGCTTTAGAGTTGTGTCACCTTCTCAACTATTTAATTACCGATTACTGCCGTTAACACAGCCTTTTAAATTTTCCTTTACTTGACACTCATCTTCCATTACAGCAAGTACTACACTGCCATTAACATCCAGTCTATACAAATACGTATAGGTAGGTACATACATTATATAAACGACGCAACTTCCAAATAACTAAAAGTCAAGTTAGTATCGTATCCAATGATGACATTTCTAAAATTCTTGACAACTTCATTCCTTCAACACTGACTTTGACTTTGGCTCACTGACAATGGCAATAGCAATGGCAATGGCATCAAAAAGAAGTTGGCAGTTGGCACTGGTGTCCGTAAATGTACGTGGTAGAGACATAAAAGTTTTATACAAATATGCGATCATAATTTTACATTTAATCTGAAGGAAACAATAGGCAATCGATGAATACTATAGCCGTTGAAAACTTATGATCGCTGGACTTACGTCACAATAAAATATGCTTTTTCACCCACGACGTGGAATACCAAGCAAGTTCCTTTACGATTTTGAAGCTCTTTGACAGAAAATCTATTTTATTTTATAGTTCCACCTGGTATGCTTTCTACCACTAACCAACAGTGACATCATCACATCTTTGCTTTGAAAACAGCTTCCAACGACAAATGAACAGCAAACTAAAACAGACAGAGGAGTAAAGAGAACAACAACATTAACTGCTTTACAAGTTGAAGAAGCTTCTTAATTCAAAAGTCAAAACCTGGGAGCATAAAACTCAGAGGGAGTTCACGCCATTCATAAATGAGTAGGTATATTTATATTATTATATCGATTATTGACGCACCTCTAGTTTCAGTTTTCAACTTTCAACCCAAGCAAAGATTCTGCGTTGAAAGAGATAAATTTAATGGGTAGGTATGTAGGTAAGCACTAGCTGTGCATTTGTAGACAAAATTATACAAAATACAGAATAAACAGGGAAAAGAATGACAGCCTATACACATATGTAGAAACTATACCACTCTAGATATTACAACACAAGTAAAGAGCTTAAACTGAACGTGCTAAAGGTAGTTGTTAGGCAAATAAATAATGTAAAGCTATCCAAAAAATTACCATAAGCTTCCAGCACCCAGCTACGTGCTTTTTGACTTTGACTTTTGATTCCATACGGACAAACGCAAACGTTCTCTGTTCAACTATGTACTATTAAAGGCCGGAAAAGAGGCTGAGCAGTGAGAGAGATTATACTTTTGGAGCACATGGAATATGGAGTGTGCAGACTTAAAAGTTACCTAGGCACCTATAACCATAAGCACCCATTCAAAATACAATGAATAATGAAATGAAAATGACGGAATGCATACTTAAGAGCATGAGTCAAAGATATTTTTGCCATGTGCTTGCAAATTAGATTTTGCTATGAGTATACCTATACAGGGCTATATAGTACCTTATATACTATCACTACGTGGGATTCCATGACAGAAAATTATAACAAGTTTTTTTATCTCGTGTCTGACAGTTCCATATATTATACTCCCTACAGTCAGTCAGTCTTCGTTTTCACAAGTAGAAAGCCACGTGATCATACTCTACATCTATAGAGCACCCGAGCCCAGCCATGCACACAAATGAATCCATCTAAAACAAAACTGAGCGTTTTCTTACAAAAAAAACGCAGCACTACTGGTGGTAATCAGAGTATGGTAAATAATAAAATAATTATAGTAAAAATAAAAAAAAAGTTAAAAAACATACTAAAAAATGTAGCATCGGTACCTTTAGCTATAACTTAAAATACCTATATAGGAGGGCTGGGACTGCAGACAGACGCACTTTGTCTATTTAGACAATTTGAGGATTCTGACGCCCCCTTGTCACTTAATAAAATTATTTTATTGCCTGTAGTTCCACTTCCCCAGTCGCAGTCCTCAGAGAAAGAGAGAGAGAGAGAGAGAGTTAGACGACTAAACAAGAAACCAGACACGGGCTATATGTGCTATAGTATGTATATATTTACAACTCTATATAGGTAGCTCTACATAGTGCTATATCCATGTCTGTCTAAAATGAAAATGATGTTGAGAACAAAAAAATTACGAGCGATACGAGCCCCATGTGTCATGTCAACTGCGGACTGCCAATTGTAACAATTCTTCCAACAAAACATATTGACTCATTTGCTTCACTCCAGCAGAAGCGCACCGGTTACACAAGTACGCTGTCTCACTGTAGATTCCAGAGTGTTAATCCCAAAAGATACGTTTGTGACGTAATGACTAAAATTACTCTCAATTTTACACAGCCTTGATAGCAGTCTATATCCATGAATTCATTCTATTATCCCATATTCCCATACCGCACCAATGCAATGCAATGTAATGATCTTGAGATCGAGCAGTATGTATTGTAGTGCAATACTAAATTCCAGCATAGTAGAAAGAATACCTTTCAAATCTTTTTTAGACTGCACCACGTGTACAGTGTTAACAAATGTGGCAGCCTGCATAAAAACTACACTACACACTATGTGTAGGTACTCAGTCTTAAAAAATCGGGTAGGATTTTTATTTTTTGTCTCATTAAAGTTTACAAGCTAATCTATTCTTTCAAGTGTCAAATGAGCACACTACACTAGTGACTTTTAGAGGGTGAAGTGGAATGTTAAAAGTAAAAATACATAGAGAAGTATACCCACCTAATAATTATTTTTAATTTCAGTAATACTTAACACTTTAAATACAATTTTCCAAAAAAACTGAACAGAATTTACGATAGATAATTTTGAATAGAGGCTTTCCGCCGTTCGTAATTTTGGAAGCATTAGAAAAATAAAACTGAAGTGTTTGTTTAAAAAATAAGTGCATGTCTATGGGAAGTAAAACAGATCCAGCACGAGTGTTTGGTATTCTTTTACAAAGCACATTGGTAGCTTTAATTCTAGATTTAACGACGTCGTAAACCTAGAAGGAGCTGTAAAAGCTCCGAGTTAAAAATTCGTGACGAAGACGATTGACAGTTGCAATTTTTCATAACTGTCACCACCACCGGATGGAAATGGAAACAGGTTCAAATAGACTGTAATGTTATAATGTGCGATATGATGAATTGCCAATAAGAAATCAGCGGTAAATACATATTTCCTATAAACATGTCCTCATCACATTTTTTAAAAACAAACCACCTGCAGTCTTAATAACAGCACAGTTTGTAATAAAGCACTTCATTACACTTCTGTATGAACTTTCGAATTCCTCACGATGAGAAGAGATTTAATTGGAAGGAAGCACACGTGGGATTTATAAATAAATAGACACAAAAATCGGTAAGCTAGCAAACTAGCAATAAGCTATTGTAAACAATGTGCCTAGGTAGGTATATTTTTGACAATTATTTGGTTAACTTTGGTTTCGTAGGTACTTCCCTATAGATGTATTGTCGGTCGCACCTGAAAATTGACATTGACATTTACTTGCCGGTAAATAAACAGAAGAATGTAGCACTGCTGGCGTCTGAAAAGAGCGGCCCAAAACTAATTTAAAATAAAATATATAAATAAATAGGACACCCTATGCTTTCTGTACTGTCATGCCATGGCCATGTACTTACAATTCCGTTGTAAGTATTGCTAATAAGATTGACTTCTACGTTCTACGAGAGTGTTGTTGTCATAACTGTACAACTGTATAATAAATATGTACTCAATTCAAAGCCCAATCATGTCACTGCACTGTCATTTTATTTTAGTATCCTTCTATTATACTTACCTAGGTGGGTAGGTACCTACCTAAAAGTTGGTTTAAAGTTAGTGTAGGTACCTCAGGTATATTTTGGATAGAATCTGTCTAGGTCCCCAACTTAATACAAGAATTGCACTTGTATTCTACGGTTGACAGTAAGTTGTAAGTAAGTTCTACAGAAAACGAGCTAAAGTTGCTGAGCTACTAAACCAATCCAAAACTTGCTGGGCTTGTTGTTCCTTGTCAATTCAAGTTTGGTCGTTTCAAATATTTACCTTTTCTTGTAGCCACAGTACGCAGCCTAGTACAATGCAATGCAATGGGGTGAGGGTGAATAGCACACTAAAAGCATGCTGCACTTCTTTGCAAGAGAGTTAAAACAGTTAAATAATATCCTTATATGCCTACATAAGTTAAGTTGCAATGTTTAGTTTACAAACATGTTCTCTTTTGCCTGACTCGATCATCGGTGGGTCTTCCGCCTTTCTAGCATGGCTCAGTGTTATACTTTGGTTGTATTTATTTTTAACTGCATGCTGTACCTACAGTTTTAGAAAAAACAATTTAGGTATTGTTGAGCACATTTTTAATTTTTTAAAGGTCTGTATGCTCCACGCTATAATAGAACAGGTGCAACTGTACAGCGCTACCTGCGTTAATTTGAAGTGTCTATTTATGTAGGTAGGTATTCAGTATTCAGGTATGTATAGCATCGGTAAAATGAATACTGCATCCTTCACTCGCGGAAATGCCATGTACAAGCCGAAAATAAATAAAAATAAATATGGTTCACCGTTCGTTTCGTACTACACGGTGAAATACGGTATTTCTATTGAATTACTAGATTGTAAGAAAGGAACCAATGGCCAATAAACCATGGCCATAAAACCATAATCATGTCCATAAGCAGAATGAATCGCAGTCACTGGCCGATGTCAATACCAATACTGACAGACGGCGATGGTACAAAAGCAAAGAAAATGCGAGCAAATCAATACCAACTGTATATACTTGAGTCTCTTTTATGATTTAATGCTTGGCAGAATCACAATCACATTCACATTCCTTTCACTTGACAAGTACCTACCCACAGATATAGGAATAAAACTATACAATAATTTTTAATTTTCGTAGCACACTGAACACGTCAACTTGTCAACATGTGCAGTGGTCATTAAAGCCAGAGTTGTATCGATATTTTATAATCCATCGCCATCACATTCAGTATTTCAGTGCTCAGGGTCCACCCACTCCTACTATTTAGTAGGTATGTATGTAGGTATGTAGGTACACATTTATAGACGATTTTTGCTTACAGGTATATTCCTCAAGCTAGAAAATGATCTGCAATAATATTATAATTATACCCTGCTGTTCTGCTACTACACCCGCGCCCACGATGCGGTATCGAACCAAAAACTAAGAGAAAACTGTCTGCCAAACATCTTTAATAACAACTTGAACTTGTCCGTCCTCCGTCCTCCAGTCTTCCTTAATAAGAATAACAACATTACACCGTCCACGAAGACGGCACTCTTTCAAAAATTTCACTTGACCACTCACTGAAGAAGCCAAAAGTTTAACTGTGGACTGAGTTGAAAAGGAAAAAGGACGCCAGTTTCAAAGAAGAATTCAGAAGTGTCAAATAAATGCCAGCAAGCCAGCCAACGTCCAGTCCACCAGTCCAGAGCCCAACCCAGAGACTCCAGCAGCCCAGACAGACCAAGACGGCGACAGAGATGACTTGAGAATCTTTCAAACATTCTACTTGCCACACTTTAAAGAGACATAATAAATGTTTCCCAAGTCAACACACACACACACACATGTCTTCAAGGGCCCCATAAGGGAGTGTGTAGACTCCAATTCCACGTAGTCCACTCTCAATTTCCAAATCCAATATAAAAACAATTAGAAGTGCTATATCACTTACACTCTAGCATAGGTTAGGCTATGGTGAGGCATAAGAAAGCTATATCGTCTGTGTCAATGCAATTTGTCCCAAGTCCACATAATGATATTTTCCATTTTTGAAAAAGTGTCATTTACTAGTTTGGACCGTTTTGAAAAAGTG
>JAQFZC010003651.1:0-18197 GCA_034695205.1 Dicyrtoma fusca | reverse complement strand
TTTAAGGAACTCGTGACCTAAAGGATTCCCACACTTCCCACACGAAACCTACAAACAGACAAATTCAACATTATAATAAATGGACTTTAGAACATTTAAGGCATGAATCACCATGAAGCCATCACTAGTAACTATTTGAGCTTCTTGAAACTTACAATCTATTTTGAACCCATTTTCCTATTGTTTAAAAACATACCAAAAAAATAAATACTTTACACATACAGAATTGCTGAGGTAAATATAGTTTTAGAATCTAGCAACCAACTGTTACGTTCCCCGTGGGGTAAACGGAACGATGCAAAATGCAAGACGGAGAGGTAAATAAATGCTGGCGATTTATTTGCTTGGCGTAGTGAGTATTGTGATAATTGTAATTTTATTGGTAAGTGTCTGGTTTGAGTTCTAAACTCCGTCTGTCGATCATAGACAAGTAGCAATGTACAGAGAATGATTAAGGAGGCCCAAGAGTTCACAGGGGCCTCACATAAATGAACTATAGCTATGTAGCCTATGTGTATCTGGTCTGGAGTGGCATGAACTGGCCATTCCAGACGAGACGCGAAGTCAGCTTTTGCTGACGTGGTGGCGGAGTGGACTCAAAACTGCTGGTTTGCACTTTCTGGGCCGTGGGACCGAGAAGTGCAGATAGATGAGTTTGCGGATGCACTCAATGCGCTTTTGCATCGGCATCCGCACACTCCCGTCCAAAGACGGCTATCTAGTGGAGAAGTATGTACGTACACTTAACACGTCCCCCCGTGAGAGAGGAAGGTGCTATGCGCCGAACGAAAAAACCATGGGAAAATTGGGATAGCAGGAGAATGCGGTCCTTAAGAGGACGGGCATACCCCGGATTGAGTCCATTCGTAGTAAAATAAGTTTGTAAAAACTAAAAAAAAAAACTTGTGACAAGTGGTTGATTGATTTGAAAATATACATAATCAAGGGGGAGGTGGCCCCGCAAAAAAAATTAAAATAGGAGTGAGTTGATATAATTGAGTAGTATGTACTAAACGGTGGCGATTGGCGGTTGCGTCGATCCCGGCGAGGATGGAGGCACTCCCAATCTGTAAACTCACCAAGTAAACAAAGTATATTAGTTAAAATGACCCGAAAAATTTAAAACGGAGACATCATACATCTATACAGTTTGATTAGTTTTGCTCAAGTCCTGCGCCGTAAATTATCCGCAGTAGGGGCGGGTGTATTATTCGCGGAAAGGCGCCAGCCGAAAGCGCCCGGAGGACGGCCCCGCGGGCGGCGCTCCGGGAGCCCAGCCTCAGCCGAAACGACCGTGGAGCCAACGCTTCGGCGCGGTGGCGGGCAGCAGGAGTGGGTGGGGGGGAGGATGGGGCGAGGGGTGAGCGGGTTAAGGGGTGAGAGATACGAGGGAAAAATGGGCGCATTTTTTCTACGTTCACCGTGTTCGTGAGCATGCGCCCTCGCCGTCTACCTTCAATTTTGTAGACATTATTATCAAACTTCCCTACAACAGTCACGGGACCACGGAAAAGCGGAGCAAGCTTTGCCGAAGTCTCGCGTTTTTGGTGACTGTTACGGAGAAGGCAAACGTCGCCGACGTCAAACTCAACAGCGCGGCGAGAGGCATCATGCCGCTCGGCATACTGCTTTTGCGCGCGCAGGATAGTGTCGCGTGCGATGCGGCGAGCTATTAAATGGCATTCGTGGAAGTTGTCCACGAGTGGGTCGGACACCATAGGGGTAGCGATGTTGAAAGGCAGGGCGGCTTTAAAGCCGTAAAGCAGGAAAAAAACGGAGAATAGCCAGTGGTGGCGTGTGGGGCCGTATATAGGGCCCAAGTAATGGCTGGGATAAAGTCAGACCATTCCTTTTGCGTGGCGCCCAGGTAGGAGCGCACGCTTTCCGCCAAGGTGGAGTGTGTGCGCTCAACGATGTCCTGGGTGCGGGGGTTGTCAGCGGTACTAAACGTGTGCTTAGTGCCGCTGACCTGGGTGAGGGCGGCAATAGTATAATTTAGGAAGTGGGTGCCCCAGTCCGTCATATGAGTGACCGGTGCGCCGGATTTGGTAATGATTTCGTGAAATAAGAACTTGGCGGTGGTCTCGGCTGTCGCGTCGACCGTGGGGAGTGCAATCAACCATTTGGTAAGATTGCAGACCGCCGTCAAGATGTATTTCTTGTTGCCGGATGAGCGAGTCATCGGGCCCATGAAATCTAATTGGGCGGTTTCAAAGGGGCGGGCGGGGACGGAAATGAAGGACATGAGCCCAGCGGGTTTGACACGTGGGGCTTTCGAAAGCTGGCAAGACCGGCACGACTGAATGTATTTATACACATCCGTTTTAAGAGCCGGCCACCAGTATCGATGCCGAATTTTTGCAACACACTTGGCGAGGCCTAAGTGGGCGCCGGAAAAGGGCGAGTTATGGAATTCGGATAAAATTCGGGGGACAAAGTTTGACGGGACGTGCAGCAGGTCCCGCCCAACGGCTTGGCCGCTTTTATAAAGGCAGCCGTTGGTCAGGTGGAACCGCTTTTGGATTTGGGGCGAGGCGGTTCCAAATGTGAGCTCGGTGATGAGCGTCGCCACAGTGGGATCGCCAAGCTGGACTTGCAGGAAGGACGCCGAGTTGCCAGTGATGGCGTACAGGGGTAGGTCCGGGGAACCGGCTTCCGCGTCGTCGGGGCTGCCGACGGGGGCGCGGGGAAAAGCGTCTGGGATAACATTACGGTCCCCTTTGATATGAGAAATATCCGTAATATTATACTCGGAGAGCTTTAACTGCCAGCGGGCCATGCGGGGGGTCATGGGTTTTCTTAGCCCGGAGGACAGAGAAGAGGCCCGCGTGGTCATATCGCCATGAAAAGGGAATGCCCAACAGGAAATAGCGTAATTGGTTTAAGGCCTCAATAAGGGCTAGGAGCTCGATTTCGAGCGTGTCGTAGTTACGCTCAGCGGGTTTTAGTTTCCGCGAGACGTAAGCTACAGGTTTGGGGGCGGGCTTCCCATCAAAGGTATGGACCTGGAACAGGACAGCTCCGAGGCCCTCGATAGAGCCGTCGGTGCAGAGCACTGTGGGCAAAGTAGGGTCATAGTGGGCAAGGACAGGGGGGGAGACGAGGAGATCTTTCAACGTGGCAAAGGCCTCCTTGCATGGGGCGTCCATTTTAAACGAAGCCCCTTTATGAAGGAGGTCCGTCAATGGGCCGCTAATCATAGCGCACCCCGGGATGTAACTACGTAAGTAGTTGACGGTGCCCAAAAAGCGTTAAAGCTGTTTAGGGGTTTTGGGTTCCGGCCAATGGGACACGGCCTCCAATTTAGCCGGGTCGGCATGGATGCCTTCTCGGTCAATTACAAAGCCAAGAATTTTGGTGCGTGTGTAAAGGAACTTACACTTGGCCAGCTTGAGTTTAAGACCGGAAGCCCGTACGACCTCAAAAACGAGGCGCAGGGCGCGAAGGTTGAGATCATAGGATGCGGACGGAATAATCAAGTCATCCAAATAATGCAGGCAATCCTCGTATTGGAGCTTCTTCAGGACCTTCATCATCATAGATGAAAAGAAGGTTATAGCAATACACACGCCCATGGGCAGAACGCGCCATTGGTAATGGCCGTGGCGAAGGGAAAAGGCCGTTTTGGGACAGGAGGCATCATCCAGCTTGATCTGGTGAAAACCAGAGTCAACGTCCAGGGTGCTGAACACGGTAAATGACCTCGTCAAGAACGGGAAGGGGGAAGACCTGCTTGCGGGTGACCGCGTTGAGGTTGCGAAAGTCATTGACCAAACGGTATTCCATTTAACCAATAACGGGATTGAACTTTTTTGGGACGGTAAACGGGGGACTATTCCAGGGAGAAATCGATTCTTCGATTTTCCCTTCCGCAAGCAGCTTGAGTGTCGCCTTTTCAAGGCGCTCGTGCTGCACATCGGACATCCGATGGTTGCAGGTATTGATAGGGGGGTGGCCCTCCGTATCAATTTTGAATTCTCCGCCGGGCCAGAGGCCGGGCGGGCTATCACTGAGCATGAAAATGTCAGCGAACTCCGTGATGAGATCACGGGTTTGAGCGGCAATAGCCGGGGGAACGAGGGAGTCGAGGTCACATTGGGACAAGAGCTTGGCGAGCTGGTTTGGGGTAGGGAGTGGGACAGTTGGGAACGTGGGAGTCTCCGCCGCAGAGGCGGGGACGAGGGCACAAGTGGGACGGGTGTTGGGACAAGGGCTGGCAGTGGTGCCGAGCCGAATCCTGTCCTGGAGGAAGGTATCCTCAGCGGCCGTACAAATACAGGCGACGGAGAGGAGTTGGTTGTGTTGAAGCGTGACGGCCTCGTGGGAGGGATTGGTCACGTGTAGGGCTGTGGTAAGGTGGGACATGAGAAAGTCAGGGATGATCAGTCCACGGACTTTGCGTTGCTCCATTCGGAGCGCTAAAAAACTCGCAGGTGGCTGCGGATGAGGGAATTGGACAAAAATTGGGACGAGGGTGGTTTCAGATGGGGCAATGATGAGGTCGCCGTCGACATATAGTCGTACAACCACAGACCGTGGGGTCTGGTGTGAGGTTTCGGCAACGACAGTTTCCCGTGGGGAAAACCGTGGGGGCTCGTGATGAGCGCGCTCTGCATGGGGAAGCGACCGCCGCTGCAGGTTGAACGGGTGACCCTAGGTCACAGTCCCGGAATCTCGCCGACCGGGGGCCCCCAGCGGAGTATGCATCCTCCATAACCAGGGGGGCGGTTAGCGGGGTTACGAGTTCGGAGTAAACACGGCCTCCAAGATCTGTGGTCGAGCGTGCACTCTCGATAACAGGAGGGGGCGTGATCACGGGAACTCGTGCGCTCGGTTCAGGAATGTGAACCGGAGGGCCAGGTGGCTGGCCCAGGGTGTAGCGAGCGGCGGAGGCGCCCGGACACACGGGAATAAAATATTCCTGCATGGGGGCAGCCAAGGCAGAACGCTGACTGAGGGGACGTGGTTCTATCGGCTAGATTTTATTAAGGGTCTCGTTAAAACGGACCGATTTACCGGCGCGGGAGCCAATAACAGCCTTGGCATAGGACATTGCGGACCGACGCCTGGGAACAACCGATACGTTAACACCAGAGATGAGGCGTCCCTCGTCTAACGGTGTCACCATACAGGTCGCCCAAGCAACTGCTCCATACCGTGAGGAATGGAGGGTGGCCGCGGAATAGCAGATATCGATGCCATGCTGTTTGAAAAAATCGCCGCCAATAAGGGCTTGGACGGCGGATTGTTAAACCACGACAAAGGTGTGGGACAAGTCCGTTTTGTGGAAACGGAAGGGGGCAGTAACCTGTCCCAGGACGGGAACAGGCCCACCATTAAAGGCGGTAAGGGGGCATCGGTGTAGGGGCGCATGGGCAAATTTAGCTCTTGGACTAAATTGGCGCGAATCGTGGACACGGAAGATCCGGAATCCACCATAGCGGTGACCGGCCGTGGCCCGATGTGGGTGTTAACCAGAATCAGGGCGGCGCACCCTGCTGGAATGGGGTAGGTGCGCGGAGGGGCACTAACACGGTTGCCCGACGGGGGGCCGGGGTCAGGGGGGCGGGGGGGATGGAGAGTGTCGGGGGCCCAACCCGGCACTCTCAATCCCGGTTTTCCGGAACGCATTCCATAAGGGGGCGGGGTCGACCGGACCCGGAGGGCCGGGGCCGACCTTGCCCTCGAGGGTGGTCACGAGGAAACCCGTACTTGTAATGGCAAACAGATTCCCGGTGCCCTGGTTTATTGCAAAAATTGCAAATAACCTGAGGTTCGGAAGCGCGTTGGGAAACGGGGGGGTCCCGCCGGGGAGCCGATGGCGGCTCTTTATCCCGCGGGGCACCCTTGCCGCGTGAGCCCTGGTGAAGGCTGTTGACCTTTTTGACCAGTTCCTGGGCCCAGGCGGGCATGTCCTCCGAGGGAGGAGCCGAAGACGGAGATGGTCGAGGCGTAGGCGGGGCGCCCCGACCGCCGGACTGGGCTAATAAAGCCTTAATTTCCGCGATTTCGTTTTTAATGCTCGAAGAGTCTGACGCGGTGTCCAGCTCGAATTGGCCGTCGCGGGTGTAGGTGCGGAACTGGTCCAAGAGACCGTCCACGTCAGTGGCTGGGGTCTGCCGGAGCAAATAACTGCGCACCGCGGGGAAGCAGTTAGTCTGGAGCGCTAGCAAAATTTGAGCGTCGGAGACCTGGGTTTTATATGGGGCCAGTTGGAACATGATCCGTTGGGCATACCGGTCCGGGGACTCAGTAGCCGATTGGCATTGCCCCAGAATGGTATACGGGTTGACCTGTGGGTCAAGCGCGTCGTAGGCGACCTTCTTGAGGAGCGTCACGATGTAGCCTGCAAGGGTGGGGTCGTTGGTGGTAAAAGTCCCAGGGTGTAAAATGAAGTACTCCTGGGCGGCGGCCGAGGAGACCGCCTCGCGTAGGTGGGTCTTCTTAGACCGTTTGCTTAAGGAAGTGGTGGCAGCCCAATCCTGAAAACGCTGCAAATATGCTTTGAAGGTGAGGGGGGTCAGAGGCTGAGCCCATTTAGGAGAGGGAAGGGGAGGAGCGTTGGTCGCCATTGTTGTATGAAGGCGCGGCCGGTACCGATGAAGCGCGCGCGCGTGCAGCCCGGGAGGGCGCGGCCGGTGTGCGTACCTGCGAACGATACCCAAGGGCGCGCGGTGAAACGCGGGGTTGGGAGTGGTCGCGAGGAATGAGCCACTGCAACACCACAGAATGTGTGTCCGTAAAACTAGAACTATGACTATTAACGTGGCTAAAGTATGAATGATTATGAAGTCGTCGAAAAGATTGAATGAGGGCGTATAATGAGGATTGTAGAAATGGAACGATCTCACCAAAGAATGTGGAAGGGGCTGCTGGTCGGTGTCCAAATATCCAGTAGTGAAGACGTTGTCCGTGCCCTCAAAGTGGGCGGGTGTAGAAAGGGATAAGCTGCTAGGTGAACGGGGGTCGTGAAGGGAAAGGCGGCCGAGAGCAGCGCGGAGTTCGTCCGCCAAGGAAGAATCCGAGTGGAATGTTCCGTCGTCGTAAAACAGCGGTTGAAAATCAGCGTCCGACACGGCAGAGGAGGAGGAGGATGATGAGTGAAGTAGTGAGCGGGGGGATCGGAGCAAATTGAGGGTTTTGGTGGGGGAGGCGTCGTAGGATGTGTTGATTGATTGGCCCCAGTTGGGGGTGCCCTTCCACGTAGACTGGTCCCAAAATGTGTTGTTGAGTGAGGGGTCGAGGTCGGTAGGAGACGTTGTCCGTATATCGGGATGACTAAGGCGGCGACGGGGGGCGGGTCGTATAATCCCAGGGGGAGTGGCGAAGGACGGCTGCAGAGCTAGCCGTGCAGCTGCAGCTGGTTGGGGCGTTGACTGGAGGGGGGTCGGTGGGGAGGGTTGTCGGTGGTGCTCCGGGGTGTGGGGAGGATGGCTGTAGTATGCAGGGTCCGTTTGGGTGCTGATACTCCGGCAGTACACGGGGCGAGCGGCGCCGGGGGACACCGGAGCCGCGGTGGCAATGCGGAAGAATTCTTCTTGTGTAATGTACGCTGAGCCGAATCCCCACCCGAAGGTGACGTGTTGAAAAACGTAATTTTCTGTTGTCGAGTGACAGTAGTTACACCAGCGTGAGTCGGCGGGCCGACGTTTGGAGGCAGCCGGGGGAACTGGGCTGACGGGGGCTACGAATGGTAGTTGAAAGTTGAATGGGGTGGTGGGGAACGGTGTGGCGAGGTGAAAATGCGACAAGGTTTCCTCTCGGTTTACAGTTTATTCCGGGAGAAAGGTTTGCGCGTCAGTAAGATATTGGACGTTGACAAACGCGGGGTTGTGGACGGAGGTAAACTGGATATAGGCTGTGTGTGGGGGAGCAAGGGTTGAACGGGAGTCGGTGTGAGAGGAGGAGGTTTGAAGAAATGTGTACATATGGTGAAAGATGTATGTAACGTTCAGCCCGTGGGGCACTTTTAGACGGGACGGAGGCGTGGCAAAATGGACTAAAACATTAAAGAGGCACTATAAAATCAAAATTGTTGGTTAATGCGAACCTTGTAGACGGGAGGAATCCAAGGTGGCAGGTGTAGAACGGCCTGGTGTTTTGTAAGGGTGTATCGGTGGGCGTCAATGGGAAGCAAAACTTCGATCTTGGCAAATTTTTTTCGTGTGAGAATCCGAAAACTCAGTTGGATGCTTCACTATTCTTCTATCAGGCCGATAGAAAATAGTAATGTCTTCGCACAGGGTACTAAACTTGATAGTGTGGTGGTGTGAGCACCGTCCTTCCTGGCTACGGGCCTGTAGGAGGAATTTGGACGGCGGTGGAAAACGTGGCAGACGTGTCCCTCGTGAGAATCCGGGCGGGAGCCGGGCGGCGGCGGCGGCGGAAGTCTACAAACCGGAGTCTAAAGCGAGGTCCAGCGGGTCGAAACACGAATTTGAAGTGTTAAGGGAAAATGGTGTGGGATGGATGGGACGGATGGGATTTAGTAAGTTGATTTAGGTACTCACAAAAAAAAACTTTTTCGCTCGAAAAAATCAAAAAATCGACGAAAAACGGACAAAAACGGGGGTAAAAACAATAGTTTTTTGAAGGAAATGGGACGTTGTGGGAACAGGAACGGTTAGGCGCTCCACCAGTTTGTTACGTTCCCCGTAGGGGAAACGGAACGATGCAAAATGCAAGACGGAGAGGTAAATAAATGCTGGCGATTTATTTGCTTGGCGTAGTGAGTATTGTGATAATTGTAATTTTATTGGTAAGTGTCTGGTTTGAGTTCTAAACTCCGTCTGTCGATCATAGACAAGTAGCAATGTACAGAGAATGATTAAGGAGGCCCAAGAGTTCACAGGGGCCTCACATAAATGAACTATAGCTATGTAGCCTATGTGTATCTGGTCTGGAGTGGCATGAACTGGCCATTCCAGACGAGACGCGAAGTCAGCTTTTGCTGACGTGGTGGCGGAGTGGACTCAAAACTGCTGGTTTGCACTTTCTGGGCCGTGGGACCGAGAAGTGCAGATAGATGAGTTTGCGGATGCACTCAATGCGCTTTTGCATCGGCATCCGCACACTCCCGTCCAAAGACGGCTATCTAGTGGAGAAGTATGTACGTACACTTAACACAACATACTTTTTAAAGTTGGTAGGTGCATTTTGACTTGCTATAATTAATTACAACTAATTAATTACAATTAATGGAATAATAGTTGGTAACTAATTACTTTAAGTGCTCTTGGACAGTGCTGTGACCTGCGCACAGTAACAACGTTGTTCATTGCGCAGTTCGGACGCTTGAACAAACGGCGTTGTACACAACGTAATTGTGCAGTGCACAATAACAACGGCTGAACAATCCTGAGAGAACAATGAAGAACAATTAGTCAAAAGGGTATTACGGGTTTCATGGTAGTGCGGTTGGCAGGCTAACCAACAGTTATGCTAGTGCAGCCTAGTCTAGTCACTTGTTTTTCAAGCCCCTGCTAGTCTAGTGATTTGTTTTTCAAGTCCCAGCTAGTCTAGGTATTCCTTTGTCAAGCCCCAGCCAGTCTAGTCATTTGTTTTTCAAGCCCCATCTGGCCTAGTCTAGTCAAAACGGGAAATTTTAAAATCGAGCCCTAGTATCGTCTAGTAAGCTCTCTTAAAATGTTGTAAATCGTGGCTAATACAGTGCTGCCCAAAATATTTTACTAGTCTAGTCTAGTCTAGCCACGTCCAAAATCAAAGGGACCTAGTCTAGTCTAGTCTAGTCTAGCCACGTCCAAAATCAAAGGGACCTAGTCTAGTCTAGTCTAGTCAACACAAAATCCACCCTTGTCACGTCTAGTCTAGTCAACTAGTCAGCTATCCCTTAACATGGGAAGAATCGTGGCTAGTATAGTCTAGTCATTTTTTTCGCTCCTCTTGCTAGTCTAGTGTAATCAAGTCACAAGTTTTGAAATAGTCAGCTAGTCTAGTCTAGTCAAGTCAAGCGGCCGAAAAGAGCCGAAAAGTCTAGTCAAGTCATAGTCATCTAGCCAAGTCAGACTAGACTAGGGCAGCACTGGGCTAATATATTGTCAAATTTTTTCACATAGGACCCTGAAGAGGCGTTCCCATATTTCTTTTGGCCCGCTCCCATTGGTTCGGAGGGACCATGCTTCATGCTCTATGGGCCATTTAAAAATTGGAAACGGTGCTCAGGGTCCTATGTGAGAAAATTTGACAATAGTCTAGTCTATTCACGATTTTTCAACAAATGGCTAGTCTAGTGTAGGACACCAGTCGAAAAAGGTGTAAAGTCTATTTTAGTTTCTAGTCGGCTAGTCTAGTCTGATTGGACTAAAGTACCCTTTGATGTTAGTCGTTGTCGTTGATCAAAATCGGAAAATGGAAAACGGAAAATAATTTTTAAATAGTTGTATTGAAAAGTTCGCGCGCTGCGAGTACCTATCAGTGATGCCTTCGTTATTTGGTTTCGCTCATTGTAGGTTGAAAAGCAATTAGTTGTTACTAGGGAGTATTCATAAATTACACCCTTGCCTTTGTTCAAAAACTTCCACCCATGCTAATTGTGAGTTTGCTCGATAGGGGCACTCTCAAATTGCCGGGTAATCCACGCTTTCCTTATAAATACAATATTTAAATTATGCTAAATTAAAATGGGGAAGTTAGGCAAAACCTGTTCTATTTCTACTCCTAAAATTTGTGGCGCTCCCTACATTGAGATCGTCGTAAACTGTTTCATAACAAAATCGGAGCCTAGCATCCATCTAATGCTGGTGTCAGTTAGTGCATACGGAGTCTCTCATCGTCAAACGACTAAAATGCCGGAGACAGTCAGTGACGGTTAGTGTGATAGGACAACGTTGAACATTGAAGAAGTGTCGCGTCGGGTCAACTTGTGATCAGTAGCTTGACCACTCAAATTGTAAGTGTCGCTTTATAGTAAAAATAGGATCAACGAGGAGTACTTTTTAACTAATATCGTAACTAATATAGATATGCAATATTCAGTGATTTCGTAACTGTGCACAAAGCAGATTGTGCATTTTGAAAGCTGAACAACGCTCTCATAGTTGTGAACAATGTCGGTTGTGCACAAACTCATTGTTCCTGGAACCGAACAATCACGAGAAATTGTGCACAGGTCACAGCACTGCTCCTGGAGAGCCCTGCTCTGCTTTCTTGGAAACGGAATCCTTGTGAACTGTGGAAGTGAAGGCAGGCCAGGGCGAATGATGGTCATATTTATTTTTCGAACTGAAGAGCTCGTAGCCACACTCGGCACAGACGTAAACTCCTGTGGAAAAATATTCCATTACAGTATTAGTAAATCAAGACTAACACATACAACACAGATTTTGAAAGATATAAATAATAAATAGTAATTAATTAATGAAATTACCCGGTGCAAAATGGTCCTTGTAGACCTCGTCCCTTTCCCAAGTGCAGAACGACATTCTCTGGTAAATTAAAAAAAACAAAAAATTATTTAGTATTATGACATTAAGACTTAAGACATTGACACGAGAAGTATTTAAACTATAAAATTATAACACTGCAACTTGACTGCCTGACTGTGCAGCACTTTCTGTTTCATTTACTAATACCTATAAAACCAGAATTCCTTCTATTTTATTTCTGTAAAAATATATGGAATACAAATGATCGACTGCCAAATGTTTTCTATTACAAAATAATTACGTGGAAACTAGTTATGGTGTGATATGACTCGTAATAAGAAAACTTACAGGAGCGGAAGTGAAATACTTGGAAATAAAAACTGCTTGATGTAAAGGAGCCTTGACTGTACGAACTCTCACTTTCTCTTCCTCGCATCGGCGTAACAATAACAATAATCGGGCCTTACTTTTTCAACCATCATAACCATCACAACCATCATAACCATCACAACCATCATACGGTTTTTTTCCTAAAGCAACATCCTAACCATCCTAACCATCATAACCATTACAACCATCTTAACTATCATAACCATCACCGTATTAATTAAATATTCGCCTTTTCTACTAAAACCACCACGTTCAAAACCATTCCAACGCGTTTTAGACCACAACCATCACGTTTTATACCACAACCATCTTGTTTTATACCACAACCATCACTTTACCAAAACAACTTTTTTAATACGTTTTTTATTACAACTATTACATAACTGTTTTTAACATAACCGTTAGCTTTTTTATCATAATATAGACGTCTGATACCAAACGTATTACTAACATCAAATAATTGGTTCAGTAATGGTAGTTTGTAATTTGGCTAACCAAATGTACTAAAAGATTTATTACTGTTGGATTGGTAATGTTGTTAGTGCAAATACTTTCAGTTTGGTTGTATTTCTCACTGTTTTACGTAAATTTGTTACAATCATAAAGCTTAAGACTATTAGACACAACAGATTCTGGTAGGCAATAACATTCCTTAAAATTCAGTTATATTTATACTGACATTGTAGTGAAATTATCGTTGACTATTAGATAAGTAAGGTTAATACACCATACAAAAATATTTGAGCGACACTATGCTGATGCTTCATATATACTGCTCCAAAATCACTGGCAGGTGTAAGTGAGGATCAGAGATTCTTCATAGGTAATGCGGGGAGATGTACATTCTAAATGGGTCTACAACTTACATCTGCAACAATAACAATGAATATTGAAAAGGTGACAACTATGTACTAATAAGCAAAAATAGTATAAAACGTTAAAGCGTTTAAATCTATTACTGTGTGCATGAAATCCAGTCGGTATTCTTTTTAGGTTCTCCCATCATTCGAACTGGATCTTCGCATCCACAAACAACGCAATAGTTTTCTCTCGGTTTCTTTTAAAAAAAATAACAAGTTGCAGTTGCCTGCAATGGTCTTCAGAACTTTGGCCCGATAGGATTGCTCCGAGAAAGAATTGGCCACAATACTGTTGTTTACTTTTCTGTACAAATACTTGAGTACATTCAGTCCACAATTTCTTGAATCAATCTGATTGACACCTTCTTCTTTTTTAAACTGCCACACATGCTGCTGTAGCTTTCCACACCCTTCGTTCCGGAGCCTAGACAATCTTTTTCTCGCGCATTGAAGGCCTCCACGCTGATTCCATTGGATCGTACCCTATTTTACAGAATTTACTTACAAAAATTTAAAACAAAACAAGATAAATAATCAACATGAACAATACAAATATAAAACATACATTCAACTACTCCAACGGAAACATCAGCAATCATAGAACACTAGTGGTTTCCCCCAGTACAAAGTGGCATTAAAATCCAGTTTGTGTCACCCCAGTTGCCCTGTATATGATTAATTAATCCTGACAGTTCCTGTTTAAATTCTTTTGGCTTCTTTCATCTATCAAAAGCAATGCTAAACATCCATCTCATCTGCGTAGTTGTAACTTAGACAGAAGTTCCTGGTACTAATAGCTTGTCAATATATGCATCGATGGTATTATCCGTTAGCCAATGGGGTCGAAATACACCGGAGCTCTGTTCAACATTGCTAAACACTTGATCTTCTAGAAACACATATTCGGACTTTGGTACTAGCTCCTGTAGCCCTTTAAGATCTCTTAAAGACAAGTCGGAGACTCCTAAATACAAATATTTGACATGTACGTTGTCCGCGGTCGCTACTGGCAACTCCACATGTTTCACTCTCACAATAGATTGGTCGGGCTCGATCTCGTCTACAATTCAAACCAAGTAGAGTATATAATTGACTTTGCCACCAATACATTACTTAGCTACAATTTATTTACTTTATTTATCGCCAATAATTACCGTATTTAGAAACTACAGCACTTAAAGTTTCCGCCTTGGTTCGCGTTACTAAACTGGGTTTGAAATTGGGGGCTCCTTTTTTACCAAAACGGGCAGGACACGTTTTTCTGTATACATCTGAGACAGTGGATGGTTTAACTTGCTTCAAAATATCGAATCTAGCATCATCTTCCAAATCTAAATAATAAATCAAATCTTTGTTACAAAGAGCAGTTAACAGACTTACTATAAAACGGTTTTCAACGTAGCTTTACAATGCGAGAATTAAACATACCCATTTCAATTAGAACAGCCAGTTTATGAATACATCGATTGTTAGCACAAGTGCACTTGTCTAGAAACTTTACATAATGAACAATTAGTTTAATTTATAAGACGTACACCTGAGTTATAGTTGTAATATAGAACTAATTTTAATAATTCTTACTATAAAATCTTTTCCCGTTGATTCCGTAATCAGCCATCTACCACGGCGAATGTACTCAACATTGTTCTTACTAACAATACTGATCGCTTGGGACCGCTTTGTGGGCCAATTAACATCATCCTTAATTCGGCGACCATTGATTTTATCATTAATCCACCGTTCGTTCTCTGCTAGACATCTTTTAATCCCTTTTTTGATCGATGGTAGTTTTTCTTTATTGAGATTCATGAAATCTTAAAATTCCTGCGTAACAGCATAACTTTTGCCAAGACCTCCCAATGCACGATAGATTTCTAGCATCAAATCATTTTGCCAAGTGTGGGCAGCGGCAATAACGGAATAAAGCGAAGCGTTTGGAGTTCGTATTATTGTATTTTTTAAAGCATTGTTTATGCTTTTGCTATATAATTGCAAAACAAAAAAATAAAAATTGTTTGCTTATAGTTTAATAAAGTGGTAAACACAAATACTCTAACACGAGTTGATTAAAATAAACAATAAATTTATATATACCTGCAATTATTTGTTATTTCCGAAGTATTATTTAATATTCGATGGTCTTCAATAACAGCTCCGCAAAAACTTTCACGAATGTCTTTATCTTGGTACGTCATATGGTAGGCCGCAAATGACGATGGCCATTGAGCATCGAGGTCTTCGCTGGAGTCATTTTCGACGATAGACGCGCCCAAATTAGAAAAGTATGACTCTTTTTCATCATCAGAATCAATAGCTCCGAATTCATCTATCACATCACTATCCTTTTCTTGTTTATAAGCAACGCACTATAAGTGCAATAAATCTTCATACGAATCCACAGACGTACTCCACAACAATGTTTTAACATCCCGTGTAAGTTTCGATGCATCCTTGACAGAAAATTTCTTTTTACTGAGCCACCGGTTGACGTTCTGCATGTGAAATATTTAAATAACAACATATATTGTCACAAGTTACTATTCTATGTATCTAACGAATTATCTAAACAACATTTATGTGCAGCTTTGTACCTTTAATATATGCAAGTAGCAATACACCTTTTTTGTATCACTGAATGTTGAAGATATTGCCTTCACAATCGCTTTCTCCCTATCAGTGACAATGACTTGTCTGTTGTTATTAAAGGCTAAAAAGAGTTTGACAATAGTCTGAAAAAACGTTCCGTGGGTGTTTCTATGATCCGAATATTGATGAAACATAAAACATACGGGAATTGTTGGCATACTAATCAAACATGGATGACGAATAGAAAGAACAGTTGTGAACCATTTTCCAACGTTGAAGGTAGTGTCGACATGACCAGTTAGGCCTAATACAGTATTATTGCTAATATCACTAAAGTGCTGAATGAGTTCAGGATGTGCTGCAATAACTAATAGTCCAGGAAGCAGCTCATACCGTACAATATACTCTTTGTACTTGATTCCAAATTCGTACGAGTCCCCTGAATCATTATCACATTTTGGTAAGTTTCCTTGAGCCTTTTGCTGTCCATTGTACAATTGCTCTGCATTCCGAAAGCAAGCAGCTTCAACGTCGTTTACTGAATCACTACAGGAGTTACGAACCAAATTCCTAACAACAACAATTATTCATCACATGAGGTACCCTGTTGAAACACTAAAGTAGAGGTTAAAAAACCATTTGTAGCGCAAAATAATTGACACATTTTTTAATATGCTTAAAATCACTAAAAATAACAATTATTTACTAAAATATTACAAAAAACCCCCCTGATTTTTATGTTTTTTGAAAACCAACTAAAACTTAATTTTAAAACTGCCAAAAACCAATTGGAATGTATTTGACATTCCGTAAAAAATATTGGAGCGCTAAATGTATATTTTATATTGACGTCACTGTGATTACTTTGGTTTACCACCGTATTGTATACTAGCTGTATATTAGATAACATATTTTGCATCTATTTTATTTAAAAACGCTGTGTGACTATTTAACTATACATCATTACGACCCCGGACTTTCAACGCTAACAATAATACAACAATGTGTATTCAATACAAAAAGCTTCTATCTACAGCTTTTTCATATGTTATTAATAACATTTGAACCGCTTGTTTGATTTATATAAAACAAACGCCAACAACTTGTTTGTGTAATGGCGTACAATTTAACTTCATCAAAAATCCGCTTCGGGATCACTCAATTTAGACGTCAGTGTGGACAAAAATTGGTATAAAAAAATAAAACAAAACTTTCATTCGGCTAACTTGGACAAAAATCCGAATGATTCGGCCAACTTTACCCACATGTATTCGGCTAGTTTGTACGCTTCGTTCGGCATTTGGCTATAGCTAGCTTGCATGTTCCATTTGGCCAGCTTGCACGACCATCCGAAGGGTATTCGGATTCGGCTAGCTTGGACCATTCGGCATTCGGCTAACTAGGATCTTACTTTCGGCATTCGGCCAAATTGGACCACCATTCGGGTGTCGGATTCGGCTGACTTGGACAAAAATCCGAACAATTCGGCCAAATTGGACCCCCAGTATTCAGCATTCGGCTAGCTTGCACCTTCCCTCCAAACAACCATCTAAGACTTTCAAAAACGTCAAAATGAGAGGCTAACACTTTCAGAAAGAGCAAAACAAGGAATTAGCACTTTAAAAAAGATGTAAAGCAAGGAATTAGTAATTTCAAAAAGATGCGCATACGTAAAACAAGAAATTAACATTTTCAAAAGCTCTCAAAACCCGGAAGCCAAACAACCATCTAAGACTTTCAAAAACGTCAAAATTAGAGGTTAACACTTTCAGAAAGGGTAAAACAAGGAATTAGCACTTTAAAAAAGATGTAAAGCAAGGAATTAGTAATTTAAAAAAGATGCGCATACGTAAAACAAGAAATTAACATTTTCAAAAGCTCTCAAAACCAGCAACTAAGACTTTCTAAAAGGTCAAAAAATTAGAAATTAACAGTTTCAAAAATATGCAAAACAAGTTAACACTTTCAAAAAGATGTGAAACTAGAAATACCGTTTCGAAAAGGTTAAACTGCCGAAGTGTTCGCCAACAAATAACAAATAGCACTCACAGCAAAACAATAAACGGTAGAATGAAAAATAGGTAGAGTTGATACTTTCACAGGTCATATGGTCATTCTGACTGTGATTTTTGTCCACTTTCTCTGTAATTATTTATGAGCGTAAGAAGTTGGATAGAAAACCGTTTGACCTTTGACCTGTGAAAATGAAAATATTAACTCCGAATTTCTTCGTATTATTCTTGAGCGGAAAAAGTTTAATGGTTACTACGTACACGGACAGCCACGTTGAGTATGGAGCAGGAGAAGGGTTTGACAAACCGACACCGGCAATGACGGCGTGGACGTCAGTCTGTCTGTGGGTTGAACTCGCTTAAGGAGCCGTGCATAAATAGTGCCATGCAAAAAACTCTCTATTTGGGACCCACCAACCCCCTGGCCATTCTCTTAACCATTAACTTACCGTAATTGACTGAATTATCGCCAGGGCTCAAATAATCGCCGGAGCTCGAATAATCGCCGGGGTCTAGACATGATATATTGAATAATCGCCGGAGCTCAAATAATCGCCGGGGCGCTTTTTCGGAATGCGTACCAATGCATTGGCAGTCCGCGCAGTTAGGCTTCCTTGCTTGTAACAGTAATTTCTGTTATGCAGAAAGGGCGAATATTTAAATGCGTACATACCATTATTATTAGTTTTAAATGAATATTACTATTTTATTGCTGTAATTGTAATACATAATTACGTTTGGTTTAAATGAAATGTGTGTGATGGTTATGGATTTTTTAAGCAGTATTTTTTCTAAGTAATCTGAGAATTACATATTTTTGCATGAATAGAACTATAAAAATTGTGAATTGCGTTTTTTGGTTTCACAATTCACATAATAGTGATTGTGAAAACAGGGCGCAGTAGGGTAGTGGCCTACTGCATTGCACCAAGGCTCGGAAGGTTCCAGGTTCAACTCCTGGCGTG
>JAQFZC010003650.1:0-18200 GCA_034695205.1 Dicyrtoma fusca | reverse complement strand
TGGACCCCCAGTATTCGGCATTCGGCAGGATGGTATGGATGGTAAGGATGGTAGGGATGGTTCGAATCGCAGTAGGCTGAATTTCGTTTTGTTTTTAAATCAGATTAGAAGTCACCACAACAGTTTACAGTTAACAGTCAGTATTATTTGTGTTGCTCGTGTTTGCTGCTGTATTTTGACTTATTAGCAGTATAATAATAAATTTTTGTTAAGTTCTTTACCGTAATCAGCCAGATATAAAAAGCTTATAAATGTGAGTGATTGATACATAATTTTCATTCTAAAGCTGACATTAGTTACAGGACATCAAAAATGTAAGCCTGAACTACCGATGAGGGACAATAAATCACGCTGAGTGCATATAACTAAATTATATAGGAAATGACTGTTCATCGCAGTGTTAAGTGACTGTCAACTGTTTCCCTTTTATACTATGCATTGCGAAGGAAATGGATGAAAATATGAAAATGAATGAGATTCATGATTTTATAGGTTTAAATTAATCGAAATTAAGAAAAATGCGATCCTAGTATTAATGCAAAGGGAATACAACAGGGAAAGCGCTGTTGGCCGTACTATAGCCGGCATTGGGCCATCAGAGTGTGGATGGGAACAGAAGGCAGGCAGTTTGCAGGTAACGGCGCTTTGCCGGAGGAACGTTGCCTGCAATGGGCCGGACGTTCCCCGGCGACCAAAACTGACAGTCGGCCAACATTTCACGCTTACGTTGTGCCGGCACTGGCCCTCGCAGTTTTGGTTTGAAGGGAAGTGTCCACGGAAACACTCAAAGACATGTACCCCAATTTGAAGGCACTCGTGAGTGCCAAGAGTAAGGAAGTGCCTGCTGGTGGTTCCGATGCTAATAAGGTTAAGCAGTGACCATACACGAATTTGATTTCTGATGCGATTTTTACTAATTAGAGGAGTTGAATTTTGTACGTTATCTACTATTTTAGTTGATTACTACAATACAATAATTAGTTATTTTAGTGAAAAATAATTATCAATCATACACTATGTAATATTATATCAATATACATGCTTGAAATAAAGAAAATGCATTGTTACGATCCGGGCTACAAAAATATCTGACCAGCCATTATTTCGCTTTTATAATAAGCTTTTAAACTTATCATTTTTAATTAACGACTGGCTGTTGGCCGTTGACAGAGAAACGGAGAATTGCTGCCTCCTAACAGTTTTACTAGTTTAATCTAGGGTTATAGTCTATCATATATGCACTAAAAGGGTCACATTCAAGCAGTTTTGTTATTAAGTCTAGTTGCACAGTTGTAAATTAAATAATTGATTTTTCTGGCCGGGAAACGTCCTTTCTTGTCAAGGCAAGTTAATTAATTATTTAGTGAAGTGGCGGTACTGGTTTTCTGAAAGTGAGCTGGTCTCGTCTCAGTAACGTTTCAACTGTCGCTGCGAGTTTATGAGCATTTATTAATTTAAACTCAAATTAGTAGCTTCTTGTAAAATTACAAGACTCAACTGTTATGAAAAACTTTACATTATTAATTACAAATTATTTGGTTTTTAAATCCTATAATAATTATCGAGGAAAGTATGGAATCATTCAGCTCGGATACCGGCGCGGCGCTGGGAATGGACGTTACGAAACCCGTTCCCATTCCAGATCCAGATCTCGCTCGCTGTCACAAACTCGTGACAAAAACAATTTCCAAAGGTCCAAATATGGCAACAATCCTAATGGCACTGGATTTGGATTTAAAGGTTTGAATCCCACCCAGAGATCAACTTTTGGATTTGAAATTCCGTCAGAAGCTCGAGTTGAAAAGAAAACTTGGGAAACGAGCGGAAGCAAAGTGAAAAGGCAGAAACCGTCCAACAAAGAAATGAATCCCATGCAGCACCTTGACCTAGAAAAATCAAACCCCACGCACTCATCACAGGCCATCTCAGCCTTTATAAAATCCGCTTTTCAAGTTGACACGGGTCTCTGACCTTTGCAGCATCGATGACCTCTAAAACACCCTAAAGCCAACAGCAAGGAAATCGAAAGACGCCAACTACTCCATGTTCGGATTCCAGCGCTCGTTCTACTTGTGCGTCTAGGGTGCCGAATGCGACCCCGATGACCTCTCAGCATCCACAGCAGCACCAGAACCGGGTTGAAACGGTCACCGTTGACAACAGTCGCAGTCTTGAACCCCTCGGACCGCAGGTCAATCCATCAACTCTCGACGGATTCGAAACCATCACTGTATATTCCTCTGACGACGAATCGCACGTCAACAAGGCAATTATGTATATAAATTTGGATCAGCTGGCTGACCACTTGCAACTGGAAGGTCAAAAAATCAAGGGCAGTGTCAAAGGTCATTTGGTAATCCTAAATGTGATGTTCCGGCCCAGGCAGCATCATCAATGACGCCAATGAATTTCCATGGAAATAATAGCATGGATCCCTGAGGATCCGTTTGAATCCATGAGATATTCAAACGTGCAATCAATGTGGAGCAAAAAACCAATAACAACAAATGGGCAAAACTGGATTGAGTCTCAACATTTAAACGCTTAAGGCTCCTTCCGTCTCCGTATGCGTAAGTGAAGGGCCTCCGCCTTTCCGCCATCAAAGCTCCACGCCATCAACATCAACTCCCGCAAATCATTTCAATTTCAATTCAAGTCTCAACTTGTTTTCTCGTTTTACTTTAGTCTCAGTTCGCCCTTTGGACCGCTCATCCTCAGTATCCTCAGGCGTCCTTTAAAATAATAGCTCCCATCAAATTTTATTTCAGTACGAAAGTAATCTGAAAAGACTAACAGAAATCGGAATTGAAATCGGATTTTATCGGATTGAAATGGACGTGATGAGTGCAAGCGGAGTTCAGCTGGACAACTTGGTCAAAACTCTATTCTGCGGACTCGTGGGCTCCATTTCAATTTATTTACATGACCACCTGGCACTCCTTCCACTTGCTCAAGGATCAGCTGCTTCCCAACCCCATCGACACCTACGACTTCATCCTGGGTCAGCATTTCAATGACACAATTCCATTTCCAACAAACATCCCTTCCTTTACAGGCTCAGTGCAAAATGAATAGGGAAAAGGATAATTTTATAAGAGCACATATTATGTAGGAGGGAAATGGAATTGGAAATGAAATTGGGTTGCCGTGTAATTCCAATTAAAATTTACATGACTGCTATTAAGGCTGAAAGCACAAGGTTGATACTCCGTTGTGTGTTTGGCAGTGGGGGCTGGATCGGCGGGGGCGATGGTGGCGAACAGACTGTCGGTGAATTGGCGGGTATTGCTGTTGGAGGCGGGCGGGGAGCCGAACCCGTTGAGTGCTGTGCCTGGCTTCGCCCTTTACTCCCTCAATTACCCGGAAGTGGACTGGAAGCATACAACGGTCCCTCAGAGCCACGCCTGCTTCGCACTCTTAAATAATGTCAGTCCGTCCGCGGATTTTTTTTAAATTCGCCTAATTTTGAAGAATATTTAATTTTGAAAAAAACATAGAAAGAGGAAATGGATTTAAAATTTACTTGACAGCAATCCGGCTGGTCGCAAGAGCGCGGACTGGGCGGGACGAGCAGCATCAGCGGTGCAATTCACTTCGTGGGAGCCCAAAGGACTTTGACCTGTGGGCGGAGATTACGGGGGACGTCACGTGGAGCTACAAGGGCGACGTTGACGGGACGGACGGCCCCATGCGCATTGCCCTCCCGCCCTACAAAGGGACCGGAGATAGAGTCGTGGAGGCCGCAGAGGACCTGGGCTACAACAGGACGGACCTAAATGGCCGCCGCTTTACCGAAGGTAAACAAATACATAAATTACTTTTCATTACTTATCTCAAATCTACTAAGATTCTGTCTTTCCAAACGGTAATAGCGCAAGTTTAGCCTATTCTTTCAAATTATACTTGACTACCGTAAAACTTCCAATAAGTCCCCGCCTCTAATAATTCCCCGCCTCTAATAATTCCCCGACCTCTAATAATTCCCCGACCTCTAATAACTCCCCGGTCTGAGAGTTGAAATTCGCGCTAATTCCCCGGGGAGTTATTGGAAGTTTTACGGTATTTTGCTTCTGCTCAAAACGTGTATTTCTTATTTTGCAACGTGCTATGCTCTGGTTTTTGAAAAGTTGATTGAAACGACAAAAACTTTTGTTTAGCAGCATTCCGTGGTATTCTCAAGGCTAAGGCTAATATTATTATTTGACGTTTTAATTCTTTCAGGTTTCCACAGAGTTTACTTCCCCATCAAATTCGGTCGCCGCCAGGGAACTTATCAATGCCACCTTTATTTAGACCCATACGCAAACGAAAAACCTTGACCGTCGTCAAATTTGTAACTGTTAACAAGGTTCGTGGTCTAGGACTTTTTGGAGTTTGTAACTTAGCTAATTGAACATTATGTAATCATTAAATTGATTATTTATTTACTGCAGGTGCTATTTCGAGGCGAAAATAACAAAGCTTACGGAGTTCAATTTCTGAAACATGGCTATGTTCGCCATGCTTTTGCAACCAAGGAAATTGTCATTTCTGTCGGGGCCATTCAGTCCCAGAAGATTCTCATGCAGTCCGGCATTGGACCCGTTGACCATCTCAAGGAAATGAGCACAAGTTTATTTTTAATTTTATCTCATCTGTTCAAAACTGGGAAATCATAGAAGGACTCATTAAATACAGTGTTTGTTCTAAACAGAATACACTTTGCACACTAATAATTAACATTTCGAGAAAGTATAAAACAAGATGGGCTCTTTAAAAAACAAGAAAGTTGGATTTTGGAACAGTCTGTTACTACATTGGCATACAAGAGAATTGTAAAAGGCCATTTTCAAAGTGTTTATAAACTGCGAGCTCTGCAACTAACAAGTTTAAATACTAGTAAACTAATTGTAAGCGGTGGTGGACTCTCCAGTGGGCCTTAATGTCCAAGACCACCTGTCCACGAACGTCGGCCCCTTCTTCGTCCACTACATGAGCACAATCATCCTGGACAATGCCATCAACGGGAAGCTCTTCATGGACTTGGTGACCTGAGGGGGCGGCCCCTTTTCGTCCAGTGGCAGCATGGCTATGGGCTTCCTGTCCTTCACTTTTGCGAAGGCGCGGGGCGAAGTTGACTGGCCGGACCTTGAGCTCATTTACCTTCGCGTGGGGACGCACAAGGACTTGGCCAAGGACATCGCGCACGCTTATTACATCAAGCCCGACGTCCTCCAGAAATTCTACGCGCACGCCGTTGGCAGGGACTCCTTCATGATCGGCGTGTCCCTGACGAGACCTAGCAGCGCGGCCACATTAAACTGGACGGGGAAAAACAAAAGGATCAAATGGAAATCGACCCCAAGTACTTGCAGGATGAGGACGACGTCAAGGTCTTTGTGGAAGGTAATTTGTTTTTAACTTACGTTTTTCAAAAGCACTACTAAAAACTGTATTGTTTGCATGGGATGAAAAGGTGAAAGGTGGACTCGTTCATTGCCTTTGAATAATGTAAATATTATTGCAGGCGTCAAGAAAGCAATCGAGCTGGTAGAGACGACCTCCACGTACAGGAAATACAAGGCGACGCTCAGAAATCAAAGTTTCCCGGGCTGCGAGGCAGTGCGAGGGTGAGGCCCTGCGCAGTGACGCCTACTGGGAATGCTACACCCGCCAGTTTTCTATTACTTTGCATCACATCGTAGGCTCATGCTCGATGGGCAGAAGGGACTCTCCCGAGGCGGTCGTTGACCCCGAACTGAATGTGATTGGGGTCAAGAGACTCCGGGTCATTGACGCCTCCATCATGCCGGTGGTGCCGGTGGGAAAGACGAACGCGCCCACGATCATGACCGAGGAGAAGGGCAAAGTTCTCATCAACAAAGTGTGGCTGGCGAAAGAGAAACCGACGACGACTCCCGCGTCCCCACCGGAGGACGCCACGGTGCCCGTTTTGCAGCCGGACTCGAGCAACAGAAGTGACCCCGGAACCGAAGCCATGGAAACCGCTGGCCAAATGAAAGGAACTCTTGGGTCTAAAGACAGAGATTCCAACGAACTGGTGCTGAGTCCTCCTCTGCAGTGCAAGTACGGCTACTGCCCTAAGAGCGAAGGCCTGGGGGAAGAGGTGTAAAAAGGAGAGAGATCAAAGGTCACAATTGATTGCTAAAACACAGGGTGCTTAGAATAGGTATGGACATACATAGCAATGTTAGCAATAAATTATTTGCCATTTTAATTAAGTAATAAACAGTGTGTACACTCTAACCCGCGATCCAGATGTCAAATTCCTTCACTTTTAATGGGATTTGGTAGAGTCTACGGATCACATGACAGTTGAATAATTATTATGCAATGATTGTAAGTTGAATAAAATAGTTAAATAAATTATCTTGGTTTAAACCTGAGTATTAATTTCATTTTTTATTGGCTTAATTGCTGCAGATATTCTCGATATTCTATTTTATTCAAGGGTGATTGGTTAATTGCATTTTTTCCTACTACTTGTGCAATTTGAAAAAGAAACATAACCCGTTGTTTAAAACAATTCTGATTAGTATATACTAGTTGGGACGTTCCTGTTGGAGGACACAGCAGTGCTGATGGGTTTGTTAATAAAGTTGGGGTTTTTCACTAAAATAGGCATTTAACTAGAAAATTGTTAAAAAAGTGGGTATAAAATAATTTGTAGCTAACTTAGTTCATACGTCTACTGCAAACCGTGATAAATTATGTTTATAATATTAGGAGGTAATTGCACCTGCATCCTATTCCTATCTTACGAACAAGACTGACCTAACCAAAGGACGTGCCAGGATAACCCAAATGTTTCCAAAGACAAGATAATTAATTTATTATTTTTATAATATTGTATTATAATTAATTATTTGTAGCCCACATGCTTCAATATCATATTACTTATAATTCATGTCTGCCTAAATAGGCAATCCACTTTTTATCCCTTCGGTATTTCACTTTAAATTACACTTTTAAACATGTTTGGAAAAATTTTAATTGCAGCTTTCAAAAAAGTCTACTCACCGGGTCTTATGTACTGTTTTGCGAATTCGTAAAATACCATTTTGACTACTTGGGAAAATGGGAAACAAGTGGGAAACGTTGTTTAAGCATGTAAAAAGTGTAAATAGGGATTTGTACATTTTGAAAAGTGGAACATCTACTTGGACTTATTTTTGAAAATATTAACAAATATTATTGAGGCTTTTAAAGATTGTAAATAATATACGAGTTATTTTGATTTTGGAAAAGGAACAGAACTACACATTTTTGGAAAATCTTAGAGTGGTGGTTCTAATATTTTTGATAAGTTTGTTGGTAGAAGTTTAGGTGCGTGATAAAATAAAATTGTTTCTTGTGTGGGAATGCTTTTAGGAGGGGACTGCGGACGTGTATTAGGCGGGAATCCATCTTGGCCGGCTCATGCAGGATTGAGGATAGAGAAATGAGTAGGGATGACGCGTAATTTATTCTTTTACATTCACGCCACACAATTTCTCTCCCTCGTGGAATTTGATTCATGTGGAACTTTGAGAAATCACATGTGTGCCAAATGTGTGCCGTCTTGTGGCGATGAGGCGGGAAATGGTGGGAATTGGCTGGAGTGGATGGTTGGTCTCCGCCAGGTTTCTCCAAGCACAGCCCACGGCTCGCACTCTCTCAGTCTCACGTCCACAATCGTCATCTTTGTCATCTTTTACACGAGAACCTGAGGAAACTTTTTCCTTCCTCGCCAATTTCACGGCCCCGTCCCTCCCGCCCCTCCCATAGTAGAGATTTTACTATGTTTCGCAGTTTTTTGCTCTTATAACTGATATATTTGGCTTATACTGATATATAATTATATGGGGGTCAAAGGTCAAAGGTCCCTTCGCAAACTGGAAAATTAAAATTGGTAGAATTTTGGAAAGGCCTAAGAAGTGAGCCCAAGTTTAAGGCTGATTCTGTCTGATTTCTGATTGTGACAAATCCAGTCGTGAACTTGTGAGTTGAACGCAGTAACAATTGAAGCAATAAAACAATTGTGATTCCTATGATGACTTTGGAGATGTGATCGGGTTAGTAATAATTCCATATTTTTTCAATGTTACAGCAATGGGCAAATATTTGCGAGCAATTAATCGAGTCCAGCCTCCGCTTATTTAATGAAATGTGGGCAAGAAATACGCTGCCCTTCCTCATTGGCTCCATTCTCCCTCATCTCCTCATCTCCTCATCTCCTCATCTCCCTCATGGCCCTGGCCGAGCTCCAAATGACTCCTTCAAATCTCTGCAAAGGTGTGTATTTGAATGGGAAAATAACTTTGGAGACAAACAATAATGTGACCTCTGGATTGACCTTTGATTTTACTAATGGGAGCAAGAGATCATTCCGCTCATTATCTGCGTTACGACTGCTCTGTAATTGCGTCTTCCGATGAGGATGAAGGCTGCCACTGCTGCTGGGGGTGCGAGTTATGATTGATTTGGAATTATCTTATTAACGCCTGTATTAACGCCCACACAATGTCACAATAGAGCATTACATATCTTTATTTTAGGAGCCATTACGAAGCCTTTTATGTTCGTCATATTAAACGCCATCACAATTTCCAATAAATTCCTCAGCTACAATTTACATAAGATTTTAGGTTAGGTTAGTGAAATTCAGTATTTCTTTAAGTACTTGAGTAAAGTACTTTATTTAACATTTATTGAGTCGAATTTTCATGGCTTGGCTGCTACGTGTAACGTGGAGTAAATGATCCACTTTTGCTAGGAATGGTTCAACTGATGGCTCAGAGGATGTTTGCTGGGATGCTGACGCAGGCTTGCTGCTCCTCATTCTCATCAATCACGGCGATGGTGGCTTGCACATTTGGAACGGCCTCAAAACCAATAAGAAACACTTTTTTAAATCACAGCCATTTTGGAAAAACGTTTTTTAAAAAAATAACTTACAAATGGAATGGGAAACTGTTTCAGATCCACGTCTGCCGCTATAATGTACCGTTGGCCATCCTTCAAGGGACACTTTTGGTGGGGCATCAAGTTAGCGCACACTTTCTGAGTGGGCAAAGGGACGTTCATGCCCAATGCACTCGCTGTTACTTTTATCTGTAAATCATCATGGTCTCCACCTCGTCAAAACAATTACAAAGCCCAAAATGCTCAAATTGTTATTTTTCCAAGCAGTTTCATAAACTGGCAATTCCGTTCCAAATAAAATCTCCAAAAATTAAACTATGAATTAATGGAAACCCTTAAGGATTAGATGCAGAGCTTAGAGTAATTTACTCGATGGGCAATTAACTAGTTTCAAATGCTTATTTAATTAAATTATTTAATTTTCCTCCATAATTATCTAAAAAATTCAGCAAAGTTTAAAGTTACTTGGTTTGAAGACTACAAAACCGGTGTATTTATGCCCTCTTTTGAAGTCACATGGGGCATCGTCACACTCTGTCACAAAGACGGACACTAGCTCCCCAACGGAAGGCTTGGCTTTGAAAACATAAATTACAATTTTAATAGAACAATAACCTTAACAATGAATTAATTAAAGAAATTAAATACATTATAAAAATAAATAATTACGACAGCTTTGAATGCCCGTAATGCCATTGTCCAAATTCAAGGAATTGATTTCATCGTAAATGCTAGCCCCCAAGCTGGGTCCGACGAGGGACCACAAAAGTAGAAGCCCACAGAAAATTATTCGTCCCATTAGAATAACACAGAAACCACGGGCAAAGTTGTTTTTTTAATTTGAAAACCAACTAGCTGGTAGAAAACCACAGGGTAAGTGATGCCCGTGGAAGATCAAAGGATTGTTTTAATAAAACCAAAGCAGCTTGTTTTCACTTGCTTTTATGCAAATTTTTATGGATTTCACGCAAAATTTTAGTTTCAGTGCTAATTTTATTGATTGACGCTCTTTCCTGCGTATTGCTCGTCCGTATTTTCCCTCAAAACTGCGGATTTATACAAGCCATTGTTTAACTTGAATTTTTGCTACCACTTTTATTTGTTTCCGTTCTGCTTGTGTGCCGTTAGTGAATAAAAATTTCTTAAATTATAAATATGCTGTTCGTGAATGGCTGGACCAAGAAAATGAAAATCTGTTTATGGGATTTTTGTAAGCTTGAACTGAATACCATTGAGAAAAACAACCAGAGTCAAGAAATAAAATGTGAAATTGTTAGAACTCGCAATTGAAAATTTAAAATACGTGCTTTTAAAATTCCCGGCACTCCCGCTTTTAATCTCTGGAGCACGTATACACGTCCTTGTCAGTTTGAACGTAGCCCTGCACACACGCACACAAAGGCCCAGTCTGGAACCCCGGGATCCTTCGGGTCAGCGATAACCTTCCCGTTCACTATGAAAACTTGCAAAGGGCCTTTGGGACACATTTGGGAACATTGCTCAGCTCAAGTACATGCAGTGTGCGGCTGCTTTAAGACGATGGCGCTGTCGGTGTCATGTTTGAAACGCATGTCCTTGCCTCACTTGTTTGCTTTCTGAACCGTGCGTGTCTTCCGACAATGTTTCCGCAGTCGAAGCGCGCACTTCGGGAGCTTCTGGGCTTATTTCCTCAAAGGTGGCATTTCCAAGAGTGCGTTACGTACAAGTAGTGATGTTCACACTTGGAGCCTGCGCAAGTGCAGCTGCTGCGGGAAATGTTTCCGGCAAAGTTTCCTTAGAAACCGCAGAAATTTCTGGAGCTTCCTGCATTCCTTCCAAACTTGTGGAATAATTCACGACTTGTTGTACTATTTGCATCCATGCTTTCCGCCGTCGTAGTAATATTTAAATTTGATCATGCGCAGTAGCATTTGGAGCTTGTGCTGTTCTTTTAACTGTCTGTAAATTAATTACGATATCAGAGTACTTGGCAGCTTCAAAGAAGCAAGTCCCGCCCACGAGACTGTAGCATGCGCTCATGTACACAAATTGCTGCTTCGGCGCCTGCGTCCTTCGTCGCGCTGCTTAGTGTCTCCCTGGAATGACGAATGGAACAACTGGACCTTTGATTTTTGTTTTGAACACTGGCGCCTTGTTCGACTTCTTAGACCTTCGTGACCTGGAGAGCGTGGACCCTACGGGATACCGCCTGGAAGACCATATTTGATTGCCAGGGTCCGCACATGCGCAGCGTCCACTTTTACACGTCAAGTCAAACACTTGAGAGCGTCACAGATGTCTAACTGGCGACCGTCAAGGGTGAAGCCCAGGTCACATTTCTCGTCCTGGGTGGCAGTGGCGGCAAAAGTGGTGTGAAAATAGGTGGGCCGAGGGCAATGCATAAACTACAGAAGGAATTAACAGCCCTACAATATGAAAACGTATCACTCAGCTTTAATTATAACTGCTACTCTACAAGAATATTAAAATAGTAATGTATGTTAGCGGGAAATTGGCCCTGGACGCGATTTGTGGTTTGGCACCAGTGGGTTTGGAGATACGATGGTATAGTTAGCCTGCGGGTAATGGGGCTGTCCATAAATGACAGCCACGTAACGCCAAAGACTTGTCTGGGCGTTACTCTGTGACGGAGGGGCAAGAAAAATATTACCGTTGCCAGCTTAAGCTTGCTCTTGAAATATGGTTGCGCCCCTTTCCCAACAAAGTCCGTCAACACGAAAGTTTACACTATTGTAATTAAATCTTTTCAAACACTGCAAAATATCATATACGCATACATTACAAGGTTGCAGACTGGATATTAGTGCGACTGAAAAGTGCAATTGTGGATACGTGCATATTTGAAAAGGGAAAAATATTATTAGGATATGTGGACATTTTAAAATGCAATGAATTCTTAAGCTGTTAAATCTCATTGCAATCTGTTTTTTGGTGTTTCGTGTCTGTGTTATTTATGGATATCCCGGATTCCTCTTTCTAGCTGCAGTAGTCACTAGACAATGTCTTTCGCATACGAGCCAGACGCTAATTTCTGTTAAGATGAGCATCATAAGTAGAAAGAAACGAATCTCATGTATGGTGCAGTTTTCATGGGTTCAATTGGATTTGATTTTAATTTTGATTGTAGATGAAACTTGATCTGTTCCTGAAATCTGGGATGCATCTGCTGTTCCAGTACAGTCTCATTGTTCCTTCAGAATAAGTCTGATTCAAGAATCTAAAATCTAAGAATGAATACTTGATGAGGACAAAGTAGAAACTCTCGTTTTCCTCGAGATTCGTGTCGTCCCGCACAATAAATATGGCATTCGCCATTAAATTGTTGCCTTAAATGTATTCTTCTGAGCCTCCTTCTCTTTCTGGTCTGCAATCTTGAAATTGAAATTCACATTTTCTCTTTTTAGCGTCACCATTGGGTTGCATATGCTAAAAGTACTAATCTTCCCATCGTCATGTAACACAAGATTCGTGGAATTACAAAAGATGCAATTTCACAAATACTTGCATTACATTATGATCTATTATAGCGCAATTGCTCAATTCAATCACGTACATCGTATGAGTTCAATAAACGGCATACAGTATTTAGTAGACAGTACGGTTTGGATTTTGAATGGAATAATGAGATGCTTGAGTTTAGCTCAAAGTGAAGCCCACATTTGGATTTTTCGCTTCAGTCCAGTCCCGAGTATGCTTTGAGTGGCGCGTAATTGTTTTGTAAAATGGAATGGAATTGGTGGCGCAGGCGCAGGATTAGCCACTTTTGACTTGATCCCCAGCTGTAGAAGCTGGGGGGTTGGGACTGGGCAGAGGGCTGGCGGTTGAGGGGCGCTCCAACTTGCCTTTCTTCTTGAGGGGGCAAGTGCTCCACTTGTTTTTGGGGTTTTTGGTTTTTGGGGGAAGATAGGGGACGTGTGGGTGCACGTACTCGCAGCCACGTACTTGTCCTTGGATGCTTACTGTACGAACTCTCACGGATCCCGCCCTTTTTGATCCACACTCACCACCCATCAATGGCTTGGCCACCTGAGCAGTTCTGGTATTCCACCAGATTCCTCCCGGAATCTTCAACACCATCTTCGCCTCCAGTCATTACGTCAATTTATTTTTGAAAGAGCAACTCAATTGGAAGAGGACCAATATACCCTCTCAATTACAGCTAAGAGTTGATGAAAACCCTAAAACTTGGTCCCCATTCATATCCCATTATTATTATTATACATAGATCATTATGCGCTCTGCATAATGCATCCCAAGCATCCAAGCGTTTTATTCAATAATAAATCCATACGAGTTTTGGTCACAATCAGTGTCTCTGAGGTACCACGTCAAAAACGCAATGGGCAATTTTGCGTATTTGAGCCCTAATATTGAATGATAATGCTGCTTATGTAGCTTAAATAGCTTTTACTTGTAACTGTAATATGCGACTTTTATTCGCTAAGAATAATATATTGTTTATGATTGTGTTATACGGATGAGTTCCGTCTCAAACACTTTCCACTTAATTTTACATGACTCCATAATGAGTGTCCTTGACTTTTGTTTCCAATTTTCTAACCCATATTTTCCATATTGATTTCTACGGGTAGACGCGATTATGCTGCGACCAGCTGATCTACAAATATTCCCTCGTACCACTTTGCAACTTGGACTTTGCACTTTGGTTTTAACATTTACGGGAATGATTAAAAAAAACCGAAACTGAAAGCGAATTGAGACGGGAATATAAAAAATGGCTTAACCTGTCTCTTTTATATACGCAGTACAAGCAAGTTTTTACGCGCCTCTTGCAACACTCTCTTTGTAGAAATTAACTTTATTACCCCAGAAGATCACACGTATCACCAGCAATAATGCGAAACTTTTTTCCACAGAGCCTGCACTTGCGTTAGACACTTCGGAAGGATTCGTGTCGAGCTGCTTTTGGCTAAAATATTGTGGGCATAAAATTCTATGTACACAGACAAAATACACTTGCATGCTGAGTCTTTAAAATATTTGAGCAAAACTGGCGCGTCGTGATTTTACCCAATTTGTCTTCATTTGCATAATGTACTTTCAAGGTCACTACGGAACTCTTTTTACTTTTTCATCCATATTGGAATTGGCATTCCCAAAAACATTTTTAACAGAATTTTAATTAATTTTATGCAGTAACATCATATCTATTGGAGTAGCACGTAGCATATACATAGCTGGTCCATTACAAAATCCTAAAAAGAATGTTGGCAATGCTCCCCTGGCCCTTACGTGCCAAACCAATTAAGTGAAGATTCCTTTAATTTCTGGTATAACATGTTGCGTTTTTACAACATTCTGCAAGACAAGTTATCTTCTTTGTTTGCAATCTGATAGGTATAGACGCGTCTGAGATGACATTTTTTGTACGCATGATTTCTTTATAGTAACAAGCAAATAATAATCCAAAATCAAATAAAGATTACGTCCACTTTCATGTTTACATTGTTCTAAGGAGCATCTGCATAAAAACAATATTATGACCTAATCACTCAATGATTGCAAGTGTGTAACTTTTAAAAGAACTAAAAGTAGGGGCCTTGTGTATGAGGATTTTATGATAAAAAGAGTATTTATTAGATCTAACTCTACGTCGGACCTACTACAGAAGAAAAGGGTAAAAAAGGCTTGAAATGAAAAGAATCGTGTGCCATTAGCTGTAATGTGATACTTTGCATGTTAAAGTATTGAATAACTAGATAAGGAAGTACATAGTGGAATGCAGTAAATGGAAAAGCATAAAGGATGGTGAGTACGTGTGTGGTAAGAGTGAATAAAGACGTTGATGAGGGCAAAGATCGCAGTCAAGTGGAGGCCCGTAAAGATGTGAATGACGAGTGGTGAGTGCATTGAATGTGCAAGGAACCAGTTGCTCCAGCCTGCCTTACTACTCATTCGTATTTGAAAGAGGCAGTGAGTAACGGCTAGTGCATCCTATGCTTCTTCAAGTTGCAATTTTATACTTACATTTATAAATATTTACATTCCAGTCCAGGCACAGCTTCATCAGTGATTCATCAGGGAACGTCTTAGAGCAGTCAGAGGATAAAGCCGACCCACAAACTACAAAGGTGTGTAACAAGATCTCAGATAACATCTCACATCTCAAGCAATGCCCCTCCACTTGTAATTACACTTAATTCCTTAAATGCTTATTCTTATTGACCTTGAACACAATCCAAAATTATCCCACATACCCAGCCTTTGTAGTTTAGTAGGCAAAAGTTATTTTAGTCAAAACATGAAATGCTCACATTTTAATATTTTTAATTACCACGTGTGACGGAGTCCATACAAGTCATCAACTTGAAAAAATAAACAGAATAATTTTATAGTATTCGAGACTGGTGAGGACGGACTAGGATGATTTTCGCAGTATTTCACTAATCCAATGAACATTTATGCAAGAAAAACAAGGTTCAATTTCAACTGTTTCTATTTAGATTCCACAAGTTCTCATCAAGTGTTATTAGCAAGTGCAGGTTGGGCTCTGAAAGTTGAACGAGTAAGAGAATTAATTAAGCTGCCAAATACCCACACATCTGTCCTTACAGGACACCGGAAGGGGTGCTCTGGATTTATGCCCCGTTTCATCCCTTTAATTTTATTTACTATTTTTTATCCAAGAATCCTTATCAGCAGAGCATTCAACAGCAGCGTTGAGCCAGAGTTGATCAACAGATACACACAAGCCAGGTTCAAGGATTTCAATGTTGTGGTTCATGCAGATCTAGGCTGAGTATGCGTTCATTATACTTGCTCAGGTATCAATCACAAATGAAGATGAGTTTAAAAATTCAGTTTTTTGTGCTTATACGTATGTACTTTATTTACAGTTGAACGAATGTACATTGAACTTGAGCACAGGGGTACAAAGTTATTAAGTAACAAAGGTTTGTAATTATTCTAGGATTCGAATGAACCGCAAATGAACATAAATGGGTAACCTAGTGTACACGTATTATTGCATAATTACTAGGCAATCTGCGTAAATTGAAATTGACAATATAGGGTAATAAAGGGTATAAAATGTGTGGTAAAGCGAGTAGAAGTAAAGGTGTGAAAATAAATGGCTAATCCGGGTTAATTAAGCCCGTCCCAACAACGTGCGAAGGTCCACCTCGTTGGATCGGATGCCGGGGACTTGAATGTGTTGATGGTGGGCGACCGGAGTGGAGTAGCTGTAGCCCGAGCTTGAAGGGGGGATGGCCTGATGGAGGGTGGGGACTTGGAATGGGCTCAAGGCAGAGGCGGTTGGCGCCGGGTCTCGCAGTAAGCGGGGGAGGATGTTGGCGAAGAGCTGCTCCAGTGGAGACAGTGAGGGGGTTGGTGTGGATGAAACTGATGTGGGGGTGGGGGTGGTGGTGGTGGTGGTGGTGGTTGTGGTGGTTGAGTTACTGATTAAAGCTGGGATGAGGTTGGTCAAGAATTGTTCCAGTGGTGTCCTTGCGACCAAGCCAGTTGGTGTTCTGGCGTCTGGAGTTGGAGTTGAAGTGGAGGGAGTAGAAGTGGAGGGAGCTGGTGTCGTAGTGGTGGTGGTGGTGTTGATTAAACGGGAAATAATGTTGAGCAATGTTTGATCGAGGGGTGAGAGTGCGGGGTCGTCTTGACCTCGAGCTTCCCTTACAGAACCGAATGTAACCATGGCCACGAGGGCCACTGCCACTGATGGGTACAAAACACGCTTTCCGACCATTTTTAATCTCGGCTTCTAACTTGTGAAGATATTTTCAAATTTGAGTTGAAAATTGTCAGATTGAGGAATTTGAGGTGTTCTTGTCCAGCTGAGCTTGGAATTGACAATGAAAGACTGGAGACTGAAGCAGCTTATATACGGCAAGGTCGCGTGGTTCATTAGTCTGGCTGTCTCTGGGCTGTGTAGGATGTAACTGTACGTAAATGTTACGAGTCTATTTTTTCATCCGTCCATTCAAACGCATACAAACTGGATTCATTCCAGTTTACTCTTTGCCCTTGAGTTTTACACTTACGTACATTACGTACCAGAAGATGCTTTGTATGCTAACGACTCGAGATGAGCATCTTCTTTTCAGGCAGCATATGTCAGCTCCAGGTTTTACATAAAAGAATTAATGCTACACTCTTTTTTGGGAATGGACCCACCTTTGAATAATAGAGTTTCCTAATAATGGACATTACTGTTACGGAATCATTGTTTTTTTGAGCTAAAATGTAAATAAACGTAGCGAGTATTTGCTCGCTAAAAGCCTGTCAAACTCAGGAGCTAAAAACTCCATTATTTATCATCAATGAAAAAAAGACACGATGGAAAGTAAATGTATTTTCTGGTTTCTACTGCACATCATCTTTACTTTATAATAAAAACTTGGAATATTAAGTAAGCTTCGTATGCTGTTATAAATGTATTTTTATTTGGATATTCAACTTTATTAACGGTTCTTTCACGCTCTTATACATACAGACCTGCAGACCAGTGAGCTAATAGCAACAGTAACATCAAACTGTAGAACAGTATAGCATAGATTCCACTCTTCGATTTCCTTGTTTTAATGAAAATCGTAAGAGATGTTGCAAAAACTACGAGTAAAGATATTACAGTTGGTAATTTTAAAAAAGTGGAATTACTTGAGTTAAAAAATGGAAAATGATGCTCTGTCGGTACCCTTGAGCCTTATATAATGGATGGTGCTCAAAATGGAAAAAGTAAAGACATGAAAAGCTAACGACAGTCGTCATTCGCCATCATAATTTATTTCTTAAAAATTACAGAACGGTGCGTAGTTGACGTCGGGGCTACAAAATTTAATTAATTGAATCCAATTACGAATTACGTATCACAACTTCGCACATACATACGTCTTTGCAACACAACCTTAATGGAATTACTCGAGTACCTACTTCGTGTAAACAGTGGACACTGCAGTAGATTGTTATTATGAAATGTGAGTCTACACGTCATTGTGTATTTACAAATGGTTTCACAACTTTTAAATAATAGTTATACATAATATACTAATTATTATTACTTATTTCCTTTTGTCGATTCGGCCACAGCCTGTACCACATTGTGATTAGTTAGTTTTCAAGTATGCAACAATTAGAGTTAAAATATGAATGGATTGGAAAGTATGTTATTGTTATGGTAATAGCTTTATTGTCAGATTTACAAATTGAGTACACTTGTTTCCAGGAATAGACCTTTTATTACTAAGGAAGAAAAATTTATTAAAGCAATAAATCACTGACATACATATATGTTTGCCCTTGAGGACACAGTATACTATTACAGAGTG
>JAQFZC010003649.1:0-18203 GCA_034695205.1 Dicyrtoma fusca | reverse complement strand
TTTCTAATGATGTATCATATGTGGGTGTAACCCTATTTTTAATTTTTTTGGTAAATTATGAGAGAAGGTAGAAACAAGCTCAGTTTTTAACAACATGGACTTGCTCAAAACACAATATTTATTTTGAATAAACCTAAAGCCAAAACATCACAATATATAGTATTTGGTCTACAAAATGTATCAAGAGTTTTATCCATACAACTTCTACACTAATAATTTTACTAGAGCGAATATTTCACTACAAATACCGAGCTACCACCGTATTAATGTATTGTATTACAATAATTTAATTGACACTAAAACACTATAACAGGAGGCACGGGATTCAAGATTTTGCCCCGATCACATTAAAAACAATTTAATTGGAAAAATCGGTCTAGTCTATCGGCTGTTTTTGAACACTATATATTTTAATTTAGTTTTTCTGAACCTGAATCCAAAAATTCCACAGGGTCCTTATTCTACTCGTCGAGAAATTTAAAACGGGAACCTGGACGTTCTAAACATACTGAAATTCGAGTTACCCGTAAATCATAATCATAATCATGTAGGCATTTATACTTTAGTAACGACGTGTACGAAATAAAATACCAACCGAAAGTTAAAGAAAGGTCTCAAATATAGTTAAGTAAAGACAAACAGTTACGTAGGTGGTAGTAAAGTGACAAAATCTTAATCGATCAAACACCAGTCACGATTCATCCTTAAAACAATATATTTGGACTAAAAGATCTTGGAAGGCTTTTCAAAACTTTGGTTGAAATACTCTTGAGGTGTATCACTATTGATGAACAGTTTGTTTGTTCACGAGTCTACGGAACAAACCATTTTGTAATGACATTAGCGTGTCATACGTGCCGACTTCTTCAAAACGCCCTAGGTTGAGAACAGCTATCTTGTCTAAAATACAAAACCAATAAGAAATTCAAGGAAAGGAAACACAATAATCTAAAATAATTTAATGATTACAAAAAATATAAATGCTACAGCCATTACCAGCGTTCTTAATTGTTGAAAGACGATGGGCAATTGTAATCACTGTCCGATTTTTCGCAACTCTTTCCAAGGCTTCCTGTACTAGGTACTCACTCTCAGCATCTAAAGCGCTGCAATTCAAAGTTCCAAAAATCAATTTATTACATTATAAGCTTCCACGATTTTAAAGAAAACACAACTGAAATTGCAAAAATCGACCCATTTCGAACCAAGTAATAATTACAACATACCTGGTAGCTTCGTCAAACAGAAGGATCTTTGGATTCTAAAGAAACAATTAAAATAAATACCTAGATTAAGTTCTCTCAAATACATATTTTAATATTTTCATTCTACGAAACGTTCGATCTGGAGATAATTTAATAACGTAGTACTCGAGTACAACTTATAAAAATCAGCAAAATGCAATTATTATGTACCTTAATCAAAGCTCTTGCAATTGCAATTCGCTGACGCTGCCCACCGGACACCATTATTCCGCGCTCACCCACCATAGTGTTGAACTGTTGCGGAAATTTCATTACAAAATCGTAAGCATTGGCTTCCCGAGCAACTCGCTCAATATCTTCGTCCGTGATGCTATCCTGATTCACTGAGCCATACAATATATTGTCTTTGATAGAACACGAGAAAAGAGCAGGCTCTTGATTCACAGTTCCTATTTGCTGTCGTAACCACTGAGAGTCAAGATCAGTGATATTTATTCCATCAATTAACACAGCTCCAGCATTTGGATCATAGAAACGAAGTAAAAGATTTCCTAGCGTACTTTTTCCACATCCACTCGGTCCAACCTAACAATTCCAATTAAAGTGATCAAAGTTCTAGTTCTTAGTTAAAGTCCTTCGGTTTCAGTGGTTTAGAACAAAAAGTACAATTTCATAAAACAAAATACTACCTAAACTTGTACAACTCGTGAACATAAATGTATAAGTATAGATAAACAAACATACCACGGCTAAAACGGTCCCCCCTGGAATATCTAAATTTACATCACGGAATATGCATGCATCCGGTCTGCTGGGATACGCAAACGTTACATCTTTTAGCTGAATATGTCCAACAATATTCTTAGGTATAAGACCGCCTGGAATTCACATAGCACCAACTTAATACTTGAAAATTCATTTTTGTCAAAAAGTGATTCTGTTTTTTTGATTTTTTGATTACAAACTGAATATAGTATACCTATGCATAATTATGTACCTGTTACTGGAATAGTCGGCTGTCGATCTATGAGTTCCCATAATCTCGTCGAAGCACCTAGTCCTTTCATCATCTCGGAATAAAAAGAGCTTAAACCACCGATTGCCACTCCGACGTACGCTGCATACAGCAAGAAAGCTGACAAACTTCCTACAGTTATCGCATTCTCAGCCACCATTGTTCCGCCATAGTATAAGACAGACAATATTATAAAATTTCCACTAAGTCCAGTCTGAAACAGGAAAACAATATTATATTTTTAAAATTAATTAAAATTAAAGTAGTGACGGTCGATGGGCACATGTATAACATAAAATACAAGGCAACAATAATTTCCAACTATCTATTAGGAAGGAAGTAGTGCATACGTACCATTCCAAAAAATATCCCCTTGGCAAGAGACTCCTTATACGTAAGCCTCAGGACATTTTGTATTTTTTGGGCGTAAGTCTGCGTTTCCAGATTTTCTTGAGTAAACGCTCTGACAGTTCTTATATTTGAAATTCGTTCCTCCGCGACCTGCGCTGCATTTGCAAGACTATCTTGAACCTGTTTTGTTATTTTTCTTACGTAGCGCCCATACACAACCGCCATCCCAGCCACTGGTGGAACAATACTGAGACCGATCACAGCCAATTCAGTAGACGTGTAAAACTACGGCAACAAACAAAACAACGAACTAATGGTGAATGGTAAATTTTAATTTATTGAAATGTACACTGCACCAAATCACCACATCACATCATAATCACATCATAAAAAAGTGAGTTCAATTAAATAAAAAATAAATACTCACCATCATACCCACTCCAGCAGAGACCATAAAGAAAGACCTAAGACCATCAGAGACGTTCATTGTGACGGACTGACTAACCAATGAAGTATCAGCGGATAAGCGGTTAATTAACTCTCCCGTTTTATTTTGGTCGAAGAATGCAATTTCTTGTCTCATGATTGATGAAAAAACCGTAGTACGCATTTTATTCGTTATTTTTTGACCTAAAAATCCCACACACAAATGATTAATAAATGTCATGCCGTGACAGCACGCAGTAGGATTTTAGTTACTAGGATTAACAGTAAGGAATTACAACAAGAGCATAATATATGTAATATCATCTTTTACCTGCAATATTCATTAAATAAACTCGTCCGAAATTGCATGTAGCACCAATTAAAAATATTCCCAATAGACTAAGGCAAACGCTATTTAAATTGCTCTTTGTACTCTCTGGACTGCCCGTATAAATCAAGTCTATTACTTTTCCAAGACAAAATGGAATCGTCATTGTGACACAGCTTGCAACCACGAGTAAACATATTGCTCCTGAAACGAAACACAAGTTTTCATGTACAATTAAACCTTAAAGATTACCATAACTTCAAACTATTAACCTATTCGGAACTGCGATGCCATTAACTATGGAAAGAATGCTTTAAAAAAGTGTATTTACAATTTTATTGCACATTATTAGACTTTGTCAAAAAGGTCAAAACTAATAATTAATACTTTTAAAAAAGGTCAAACCCAGAAATTAGCGTTTTCAAAAAGGCTAAAACTAGTACTTAACACTTTTCGAAATGGTCAAAGCTAGAAATTGGTGTTTTTAGAAAGGTCAAAACTATTAATTAACACGTTTCAAAAAGGTCAAACCAAGAAATTAGCCTTTTCAAAAAGGCAAAAACTGGTAATTAACACTTTTTAAAAAGGTCAAAACAAGAAATTGGTGTTTTTCAAAGTTATGTACAACTGTATATATTACCGTTTCGAAAAGGCGCTGTAACCTGTGCACAATTTTTCCAGGTTGTTGGTTCTTTTGAAGAATCTCTTTGTGCACAACAAGGTTTGTTCCTATGTTAAAAATTACGAGCAACCACGTCGTTCTGTACTGTTCTTGTCCAACACGTCGAACTGAACAAAGACTCATGTTGTTTTTGTGCACAGGTTACAGCACCGTATTATACTATTAACTAGGTAGGTAAGTACGTAAACGGAAAAATAAAATTCTACTACTACTACTACTATACCTTACCAATTAGCGCAGATTTTTCTGATTTAGCAAGTTCCAGGAGTCTAGTAAGTTCTTTTTTCCTAGAGCTTTTAACCTTTAACCCAGCAGAGTCTGATAATTTCTGTTCGCTTTCCTTTAAGAGTTGTCGAAATGTCCTTTTACTTAAGTGAAATGCCCGATGCGGATTAAATAAATTCACAGGCTTGATAATTATTCCAGACTGTAGATTAAATTTTGAGAGTTTGATGATTGTACTAAAACTTCTACTTGGCTGGGACGAGCGAACAGTTCGTACAAATAATTGCCGTACAGCATTTCCCGGTAGAAAGCTACTTCTTTGGTATGTCGATTTTAGTATAAAACACAGCATTGTGATCACTCTTAGCTAGCTCACCCTCCTCGGCAATCAATGATCAAGTAGCATGAAGCACAATTACAAAATACGTCAAAAGAAAATCTGAAATAAAATGAAAAAAAAACAAATTAGGTAGTGCAGTTTTACATAAATGCAGTGCTTCTGGTTCTGACTTTCTGACACTTGTAAAATTGCCTAAAATAAAAACTGCTTTCCACGTGACGTGTTAGGGTAGGTGCACGTAATTGTGATAAACACTTAATTGTGATAATTATCGTACTAGGTACTCGTTTTCAAACCGTTTTCACTACAAACACACAATGTTCTCAACGGCTAGTTGTATCAAAAATGAAACAGGCAGAAGATTCCATCGAGTTTTTCTAACAATAAAGATAAATTATCACAAATAAGTGTTTATCACAATTACGTGCACCTATCCTCGGTAATTGAAGGAATTATCATAAAACCTTAAAACATATTCACACACGACAATTCCCTTAATTCAACACCAACTCAACTACAGACTGAATTAACAACACTGAATTGATTTTAATAATACCTACCTTTAATGGAGTGAAGGTAAATATTAAAATACACGGCTGGTGAAACTTCCAGTTCGAAACATGGATTGCTGACAGTGCTAGTAATAAAATAAAAGAGTTGTTTACATGAGAAAGGTGTAATGATTAATGATAACGAATAACGAATTACATGTATGATGTATATAGAAATAATTATAATAGATTACAATTTACAATACTTACCTTTGTGGTTAACCGAGATCGAGATTGTCTGTCAGCCCAGCGAACGAAGGCTTTTTTAGATCTGTCTGGAATTTATCAGCGAAGTGATTGAAATTTTTCTCGTGTAAAAAGTAAAAGGTATTACAAGGCTAAAAAGCGGCGACTAAATAACCATTGAGGCTTTGAAGTTGCCGCCAAATTTTGTTATACTTGGCATTGACTAGGTACTTGCTCAGCTCAAGTACCTAATATTTAATATTTTTTCTAATATTTTTGTTTTACATTTACACTTATACATTTACTTACCACAGTTTCCCTCTTTTCAGCCTAGATGGGATCAGTATTACAAAATCTACTTCTAAAGTAGCTGGAAACCGGAACCGGAACTGTAAAACCGGATTTACCGGATCCTCCTGATTCCGGATTAGCTTGCCCTGTTATTTTTGTCCTTGCTCTTGTTCTTCTAGCCAAAATTGTCAAATAAATTCAACCGCCGGGTCAAACCAGCCAAATATTTTTATTTTTTGTGCAACTGTGCAAACTGCGTTTCGATGTTCGATCGATTATTTCATCATTAATTTCATAATTTCATATCATCAAATCATCATTCATAACAATCCAATGCACTCATGATTTTCATTGTAATTTTCCTTCTCGTAGGTACGTGTCACGTGTAAGACAAATTCCCCGTCATAGCTGGCCTAGAATTTTTTGGAATGAATAAAATGAATAAAAATTTTATTTAACATTTAATTATTATTCCTTTTCCTTATTTTTTAAAAAAAATTAAGTTTGTAAAGTAGTGGTGCATGTTTCAGTATTAAAGGAAATGAGTCTACCTGCCTGGGCATCTACCCATGGAAAACACACAAATATATTATTACTATGAGTAATATCTTTGCAAAACTATATCTAACTACCAAAATTCTCAAGCAAAGTTAACGTCAAAGTCAATGCAGTGGAAAGGTGTTTCGAAATCGCATCATGCAAATGCCAATTAGTGAAAAAATATGAGAATTCCCGAGGAAGTGCAAATTTTAATTCAAACTAATCTCAAAAAAATCTCATTATTTCGCAGAAAAACAGTTGCTATTCTTCTATTGGAAAAAAACGTGAGTTTTGCTACAGCGAACTTGGCCCTTGATTTTAATTGACAGTGGAGCGGAGATAATATAATACTTAAATACATCATTTTTATAATTTTTTACTAGCAACGTTGTGTTGGTAAGGTGGTTCATTTTTTTGCCATTATTTTTATTCCTTTGTTTATGAATGACACAAAACTGGCGCTAAAGTAGCAAAGATTCAAATGGTTGAGGCCGGGACACATCTCGTAAATGTCGTAAACTCGTAACACACCGACAAATAAGAGGGCATAGTAACGGAAGGCGGAGTTCCGAACAAATTCTCAGCTGCTTCATGTACACTCGGCACCTTCACAATTTTGGCTCCAGTGCCGCCTGTGATGTCGAAGGGGAAGGATTGTCTGTCTGGAATCTGTACTGAACTACTCTGTTCAACACAAACACACAAAAACGTCTTCGTTTTTCATTTCAAATTAAAGCCCCTCAAAATAAATATTGTTTTTCCTAAAAAATAAAGCCATTATTGCAAACAAATCGTATATTTTTTTGACACAAAATATCCATTATTGTGATTTGCCTCTCAATCTTGTCCCATTCTGGACTTGATCATAAATTAAAGTGATTTGTTTTTGAACAGCCTTTAAATGTAAATCCACTCATCCAAACGAAAACCAATATATAGTGTGCTATTTATTTTTGCAACTACGTGAAAAATCTTTAACTTGACGGAAATGTAATTTTTTCAATGTAAATGGCAACGATAGATATCTACAGCAATCTGTGCACTTTTTTAATATTTTTAAAAATACTTGTGTTTTAGTTTTCGCATTCCTTCTTTATTGTTCCCAAATCGCTGGAAAATCTTGTACTCTTTTGTCAATTATTGTCTGTCTATCAAACTTAAATATGCAATAATTACGGACAGAACCTTTTGACTTGATTATGACTTGTTGTTTTCCTTCAGCATCCTTGTTTCTCTGTCTAATATGGCTCAAACGTAAGGTTGAGAGCAATAATGTAATGTTGATAATGACACGTAATTCATAGCATAAAATAAAAATAAGATCGCATGTGGGTTTTAGCCTGGCTTAACGTTACCGTTCTGTAGCTCGTAGCAATGGGGAAACAATGGTTTGCTTAAATGTCAAAAACGAATCGTCAAAACGTTTAGTCAAGGGAAGTTTTTTTTAAAAAAAAATGCTTCATTGCGTTTCCACATTCCAAAAAGATGGAAAATATTTGATAAGCTATCGTAAGGTCTCACAAAGTGTACAAAAATTCAATTATGTTTTCAGTTGTTGTTTGTAAAAATCACAAAAATTGATGCCTAGTTTTTCAAAAAATATAAAAATATATACATGATAAAGCTACATTATTGTCACATTCTCAAAATCGCCAAACTTAATAATAGCCTTTCATAAAAGCGCAAAACTTGGTAAATTGTCGCTTTTCAAAAACTTTAATAAAAACTTACAACATTAATGTGAATAGTATTTGAAAAAATAGGAAAAACTGATGGTAGTTTCTTCAAAAAAAGTAAAAGCATAATAAAATGCTATTTTCAAAATTGTCAAACCTGATGTTAATGCTTCAAAAAAGGGAAAATGGGAATATTCATATACATAAATTGCCATATTTTCAAAGTGACTCAAATTCATAATAACGTAGCAATAGGCTACAGGCAGTTCCATCGCATCATCAACATTTATTTCTATCCTATGACGTCATAATTGAAAGACCCCTCACAGAAATAAATATAAGAAATGGAATAAATTACAACTACACATGTTTGTACACAGAAGACGCAAGGACGAGAATGTGTTTTCCTCTTGCTGACTAACTCACAACCACAAAAACTGTGACTGTTTGTTTTCTCACATTCCGTGTTGTTTCTTCTGTTACATAACTAACATAACTTGAAAACTAATACAAATAAAAGTTGCTACCCATATTCTTACTTGTTTCTAATGTGTTTTTGTCAATACCAAAAGTTACACTACATGCATGTATTTTACTTCAACAAATGGTAACTTCCCTCTGCATCGTCGATGGGTAATATTTGTCCAGCAGTAGTGAGCATTATATGTAGCTACTTTGTTGCTAAACAGATTAGGTACGTACCGTAAACTCTCTTTTACTACGCGGGTGTCTAATTGTACGCGGGGGTCGGAGGGCCTGAATGGAATAATGCGCGGGTCTCCAATAGTACCCGGGTCTCAAACAGTACGCGTGTCACCGGAAGTATTTTCAGTGTTCAAGTGTACAGAAATTAGTTTAAACCTAACTTTTTATCCACTGAATAGCTTGAATTAAATGACACATACTTTTAAGTAGCTTAAAAGTGTCAAAATTCTTGTTTTTAGCCTGTTTTTTTCAACTAAATTCAGAGTATTAAAACGGTAAGTACGAATAATGCGCGGGTTTCTATTAATACGCGGGTCTCTAATTGTACACGAGGGTCCGAGGGGCTGAATGGAATACTGCACGGGCGTTCTATTAGAGAGTTTACGGTACCTAAATACCTACTGCATAATACTTGCACTATACAACTAACCTTTCCGAAACGGTATACTTTATCTAGTTTTAAGTCTTTTTGAAAATGGTGATTTCTATATTTGACCTCTTTGAAAGCGTTAATTTCTTGTTTTACATCTTTTTGAAAGTGTGAATTTCTTGTTTTACATCTTTTTGAAAGCGTGAATTTCTTGTTTTACATCTTTTTGAAAGCGTTAATTTCTTGTTTACATCTTTTTGAAAGCGTTAATTTATTGTTTTACATCTTTCTAAAAGCGTTAATTTCTTGATTTACATCTGTTTGAAAATGTTAACATCTTGTTTTAACCTTTTTGAACGTCTTGGTTACAGGTTTTGAATGCCTTTGAAAAAGTTAATTTCTACTTTTGACAGTTATGAAAAAGTTAATTTCTAGAAAAAGCACTTTTGTAAGGGATTCTTTCCATGGTTTTCCAGTTGCGAATAGGCTAATACAGAAATCGAAAAGTTTTTTTCAAACCCTTTATGGCCTTTTTTTCTATTCAGAATAGTAGTAAGTAGTAGTTATCACTTGCTGTTGCTGCATATTACTAAAGATTGTGTATACAGATGAGATCATTTTTCAGCATAGGGCAAAACTACCATTGCCAATATTGCCATTTGACAAGGCGGCCGGTGGTATCTGGATTCATAATCGTGAAAAAGCTTGGGGTAGGTACATATTAGCATTAGCAGTAGCCACTAGCCATGTGTGTACAATGGCCCATTGAAATACAAATACAAATCCATAGGACCCACTGATATGAATTTATAATGAGGTGTTTTGTAAACTAATGAATGTAGCTTACATGCACAGTAATAGTAATATTCTATGACACCTTTTGAAAACAAACTACAGCACAGTAGCTCAAACAGTGTGATGAACTGTATGAATTGTATTCGTTGGCTTGTAAATTTTTGTTGTCTGTGTTTAGTATTTTAGTGTTAATTTTGTGCATTTGTTTTAATTTTTTCTAAAATTAAACTGGGGGGTGCCTAGTGTCTATATACATATGCCCTTTGAATTTTTTATGTAATAATACTAAACTAGGATTTATTTATTTTTTCTTTCGGTATTGTAAGTTAGTATTAATCTTAATCTTGATAATTTTCTGTTACAGATTCGCTATACAGTAATTTGTCGTTTACCAACGCCAACTAACAAGCCAACGTTTTTTCTTCTTTGGCCTTATTTCCTGATGCGCCATGACGCCCTTCATTTCGTCACACACACACGCATCCCATTACCTCCACAAGTATGTACAAATTCGCATTTGTAAACTCTACGCATTGTATGTAGTATGTACCTAGTATATAGAAAGTAGTATATTATATGTACACCTAATAAAAAACGCCATTGCCATTGTGACATTGTAAAATACGCACAAAAAAGTTTGAAAACTCCTTTGCCTTCTACTGCGCCGTTGCTTCAGGATTTGGAGTGTGATTGAGAATTTAAGATTCTACTTGAAACTGCAGAGTAAGTGTTTATGTAATTATACAAAAATGTTAATGTATTAACCTTTTCGAAACGGTAATATATCCAGTTTTACACTCTCTTAAAATACTAATTTCTTGTTTTGACCTTTTTAAAAAGTGTAAATTACTAGTTCTCCACTTTTTAAATACACTATTTTCTTGTTTTGACCTTTTTAAAAAGTGTAAATTACTAGCTTTGACCTTTTTAAAAACACTAATTTATTGTTTTGACCTTTTTTAAAAGCGTAAATTACTAGTTTTGGCCTTTTTGAAAACGCTAATTTCTTGGTTTGACCTTTTTAAAAAGTGTACATTACTAGTTTTGACCTTTTTGAACAAGTTTATTGTAGAATAAACACTTTTGCAAGCATTCTTTCCATGGTCGATGGATACACAGTCCCGAATAGGTTAAATTGTATTTGCTTCATTATTTAGTATGTAGTGTAACTGAAGTGCTCTCGATGCTCCATCGATGATTTGTGTTTTATTAAAATGAATGAGTATTGAGCATTACCTTAAAAAAATTAAAGGGGAAAATCGAATCCCCGGCTAACCGTAGGTTTTCAAACCCCGGGACAGCGACTGGGACTGTCAAAAGCCAAGCCATCGACAATCTATGTACATACGTACAGAAAGACTAGCCAAAAAAAGGGGGTAATCTACGCTTCAGACACACAGCTTTCTAGAAGTAAATTCCAACAAGTTTTTTGGATTTTTTGTACGAAATCCGGCAAGATGCCATGTGGATTTGAGGAAGATTTAACTGAATTTGAGAGCGCTCAGTATTCATACACTTACTCATCGTATCCATCATCGCCATCATCCGACCACTGGACTCAGTTCGATCCGGAAACGTTGGAAGTAGTGGTGGAAGACTCTTTGGCAGATGCTTCTTCCAGGACGGCTGACTCTCTAAAAGGTCAGTATATCATTCTCATGTTACTAAATGCCACTTAGCCGTAATAGAATGCGAGTCAAATCTCCACTGACTTTATAGACTGCAGGGGAAATACATCCTCCGTGTCACACTCAGATTAGATAATGTACAAAAGGAGATAAAAGTTAAAAGTTATTTTCTACTGGAAAAATATTCACGGGGCTCACTTCAGCCCTGGAAGCATTATTGCTGTAAAAAGCACATATGGGTGGCTGGCTACCTGTGCATATGAACCGATGCAGACAGACTTAATTCTCCAGTCTTTTATAGTATCACATGTCATATGTGGTAACGCATATACATACCTACCTATGTATCTGTGTATCCTTTGACATTGAATCACTAATCCATCCATGGGCCTGGAAAATATGATGACGGTCGATTTGAGCTGTTTTTAAAATATATCTATCAAAATTAAAACAAAAAGTTTAATGCACAAAGTATGTACTAGTAGTACGTGGTTTTTGAAATTCAGACACAAAATCGCTGAAATGTGCTTTCAAAATATATAGTAAAGTTTATATGGTACTTTGTTATAGAACTTTGGTGAAAAAAGCAAATGTTAATATTATTATTTGTTTTCAATAACGGCATAGCAAGACGCTAAAAACACTTTTTAGTGTTTGTGCAGTACGCTACAAAAGTATTAGGCGTTTTTAAAAAAAAGTGTAAAACTTAATAGTAATGTGTTCCAAAGCCTTTAATAACTGTCCAATTTGATAAACTATATAGCCCTTTGAAAATTGCAAAACTTAATGATACCTTCTTCCAAGATCAACAACTTAATACTTTTGCATTTTAAAAAAGTGTAAGACTTTGTAATAACGCTTTTCGAAACCTTCAGTTTACTAAATTACCTTTTTAAAAGAGCGTAAAACTTGATATTGGAGCCTTTCAAAGACCTCATTATCATTCAATGATAAATTAGAAGTTTCAAAAAGTGTAAAACTTGGTAATAACTTTTTTTTAAACTTTCAATTTAATAAATACACTTTTTCAAAGAGCGTAAAACTCTTGATATTGACGCTTTTCAAAGCCGTCAATTTGACAACTTACAAATTCAAAAAGATTAAAAATGACCTTTTTTCAGAAGATTCAAACTTGATACCGTTTAAAACATGCCTTGTATTTACAGTGCTCGTCTCCAAAGAACCCAAGAGCCCAAACAAAATATAAAAGCAAACAAAGTTAGTAGGTATTTGAGAATCTAAACTTCTGGTTTTTCAGTGCTTTCATAATTGAAAGGCCCCTGATCCCATCTTCTCATATGACTAAATACATGTACACTTATTCATCTTGTAAGCTAACAGTTTGTCGTAAGAACCATACGAGCCCTGTACGCACTTTACTTGGCATACAGATTTGCATAATATTATTATTATGTAGATTGTCTACCGTCTACACACAGCTTACATGATGATTTCAGTGGCGGTCCGTACGTTGCCGTAGCCGTAAGAATGCACTCTCTATGAGTTCGTGTGTGTGTGTGGCTACAAAGATTTTTCCATTATCGACTATCAGTTTAAAAGATGCAGTGAGTGTGTAAAAGTTTACTTGTTCTGGCGTTCTCCAATCCAGTCCAATCCAATTCAACAACCATCGCATCCAACGTCCCTACTACCCACTAAGTGGAAGGAATAACATAACGTATGTATGCACCTACCTACCCTTTTACACTCTGCTTCCACTTCCACTCGATGTTGTTTTGTGTCTAAACGTGTAGATACAGCAAGGACGAGAGCACAGCTGAGTGAAGATGAAGATAAAGAAAGAGAAAAAAGGGTTGGGAAATTCTTCCAAGAGAGCAATAGCGTGTCCTCACAAAGGATCGTGAGTGTCGAGTGCTCCATTATTTTCTATCCCGTATTATGTTTTTAAAACTATCAACTTCAAACTGTGTATGGGAATTTTTTTTATTTTTCATTTTACAAACTTTGATGCCCAAACCAATTCCTACACATACCTACATGCAGTTTTAATGACAATGACAGATAAATTACGAATACAGACAGGCAGAGAGACGCAGGCTTTATGGTGAAGCAGGGAAATATTTGTATTTATTTCATTTTTTTTAAATTACCCTTGTCAAAATTTATTTTAAGAAATTTTCTAAACGCCAATAATCTGTATCGACAATGTAAGAGGGCTTATTTTCAATTATTATCCAATGTAGTTAGATTTAGAATTCAGACCGTAGCTTTCTTTCACTAAGAAACTAATAAAATTGAACTTTTCCATTTCAAAAGGTCTCACAGGCTAATTTTAGGGCACACATTTGATGATTAGTGGGATTTCACGGGCATCAATGGATGCCTTAGCAATCATTAACGTTACCATTTGTTAACCTATTTGCAACAGGGAAACCATGCAACGTGCTTTACAAAAGTGCTTTCTCTCGAAACTAACCTTTTTAAAAGGGTCAAAACTAGAAGTATGTAACATTTTCAAGAGCATTCAAACCCAGTAACTATGACTTCCAAAGATGTAAAAACAAGAAATTAACTTTTTCGAAAAGGTCAAAACAAGAAATTGGCACTTTCAAAAAGATGTAAAACCATGAAATTAGCACTTTCAAAAAGGTCAAAACAAGAAATTGACACTTTCAAAAAGATGTAAAACTGATATAGTACCGTTTCGAAAAGGTTAAAGTTGCCAGTGAAATCAAGGTCACAGCTCGACTTGCGTCACAATGCTTCTTCAATCACAATGCAATAGTGCATAATTTTGCATATAAAAATTGGCTGGAATTTGATTTTGATTTATTACCCTTGGATAACTTCAGTGGAGGGATAATTGCCGGTACGAATGTCAAAGTATTATCATCGCTCATCTCCAAGTTAAAAGTGGGAAGCGACTTCATTATCATTAGGCTACTATATAGCATAGTACTACAGGCACGTTCGCATTCGTTCATTCCTATATATATATAGGAATATATGATATAGGAATATATTCCTATATATATATATATATATATATATATATATATATATCTACATATATCTTTATCTGTATACAAACCGTGTGCCAACATGGGAAGGAATGTAAACGTGCGTTACTTTTATTCCATTCAGTATTCAGGCACTCTCAGCAGATCAGTGTAACATATTACATATGTACATTCCTACTTGATCTGGATACTTTTCCCTTCTACGTGTATGTGTGTATATAGGTATATCTATATAGGTATAGGCACCTTTGTAAGAATAGAACTTCTGTCTTGACTCTCACTCACTCACCCGCGCTATAGGCGGGGAGCGATCTTCAGGGAAAAGTTCAAAACTTTTTCATGCTTTTTTTTTCTTCATTCCCTCAATGACTTTCTTATGATTAAATGTGTAGTGCGTAGGCGCCATTGAGAATGACTTTCATTTTTAACAGGACACAAAAAGATTTGAAGCTGGGTAGTATTCTCTTCTATAGAAATGCAAATCGTAATCGTAACCAAAAAAAACTACGTCTTTGACTTTTTTTATGCGTTAGCTTCATTTCTTACATTTCGGAGCCGTCCTGTTTCTGCGAACCGTACTGTATACACTGTACAGCTGTAGAATAAATTTTTTTAGGTAGGCAGGTTCTTATCGTATACTTATGTGTATGTTATTATGTTAAAAGTTTATCACATGAATTCTGCCTATGAGTCTGAAAGTGTGTGCTACTCATTTAAACTGTAGCAGACCGTTAGTACGTAAGCAGCTGGACACCCATGTTTGCTTGGGAACTGTCGTTTTATATGCACATTCTGCTCTATATACCTGTATAGGCTCTATATAATTATCTAAAAATATGTAGGTACCTATATGTAGGTATATATATACATATGAATGAAATTCACGCATTTACTTGTGGACGTTACAGGTCGTAGGTCCTTTTAACCTGTCGACATTCTGACTGCGTTATTAGCAAAGTGGTTGGATTGGAGCGTTTTCTGGGGTGCAAGGTCTCTGATGTGATCTGATCGTGATCCAAGTTCAGCTAAAAAACTACATGCAATTAATTAGTACGGTTACAGAACGAGATATTTATCCCCCACTGTGCTGCCTTTCAGACCAGATCAAGTGAACCTCTCCAAATTTTCTAGTTTTAAAATGAAATCGTGGGTGAAGAAGCATTTTCATTGAGGGGTAAGTCCGGTCCAGTCCATCTGTTTTAAGCCCTACGGACACAGGTCCCAACAATCAACAGTTCTTTGATCTACCTAAGTGTTTACAACAAATTGTAAAACTGCTGATTACACTTTTCAAGAATAGTAAAAGTGGTATTCACACTTTTTGAAAGCAGTAAAATTGATGCTGCTGTATACAATTTTCAAAAATAGTTAAACTGGTAATCGCACTTTTTAAAAAGCAGAAACACTCCAATTAACGTTTTTTTTAAACAATAAAACTGGTATTTAAACTTTTTGGAAGCAGTAAAATGCTGTATACACTTGTCAAAAATAGTAATACTGGTAATCGCACTTTTTCAAAAGCAGTAAAGCTCCAATTAACGTTTTTTAAAACGGTAGAACTGCTATTTACACTTTTTGAAAGTAGTAAAATTACTGTATACACTTTTCAAAAATAGTGAAACTGGTAATCACACTTTTTCAAAAGCAGTAAAACTCCAATTAACGTTTTTTTAAAACAGTAAAACTGCTATTCATAGTTTTCCAAAATGCCTTAAACTGCTATGTACGTACACTTTTAAAAAAGTGTATAAAAGTAATTTTTAAGCTGTTTACAAACCAATGGGCATAAAAGTTGATTACTAAAACTTTAGCCAAAATGATACGTTGGACACAATGCCTCTTCACCGCTGCACCGACTTGTCCGATCTACAAAGGCCATCACGTACTACAGATCAACGCCTTTCTTTTAGAAGCACAAAGCAGTGCAGTGTAAACAGTAATTAAACAATTACATTGATGGATATACTATTGCTACACATTAAAAGGTGGGACGTTGACGCTTCAGAAAAAGTCCCTCAAAGTTCTCGAGCTAATTGTCTGAGGTTTTAACGTTTAAGGAGGCAGGTTCTACTTATAGGAAGGGATTAGAAATTGAATCGAGTATTGGATTCAGCTGGTTCTGGTTTTTCTGGCCTGGTTTGAACAACAAGGAGGAAACTAATAAGGAAGATAAAGTCCATTTATGTTCAAAAAAGTGTTGGATAGATTGTGGTACAGGGCAGAGCTGCCTTCAAAACTACTTTTAGTCTGTCTTTCCTTGAATACCGGTAGCCGGCTCTCTGTCCACACTTCTACACACAAAATCTAAAACTTTGTAGCTCATAACACCTTGCTGTACTGTAGATTTGTAAGTCTGGCTCTAGATCTGGTTGTATGACTGCTACTTACTACTTATAACCAACGCAACGGTATGGCTCCATGGCTCTGGTTCTGGTTATACACAAAATGATTTTGCATCTGAGGATACAAATTCTGGGATGTGCTTTCATTATTTATACATATCCAACTTTAACTTTGTTACGTTGCATTTCCCTTGTCTTTCTATCCCCCTTCGCTTCCCTTTCCCGTATCAAGTACCTCCACACTTAGTACACCTACTTCTCTCCAGAATCCAGAAGAATACGGAGAACTCGTCGGCTTATCGTCATTTATATGAATAAGAAGAGATGGAATCTACGTATAGGTAGTTTTCAGTATGTAAGGGATGAATGAAGGGAAATACCGAGAGAGGGAGGGAGCTTTGTAAATGTGATGTTGTTGTAGGAAAACTTGCAGGAGATGGAAGCAAATATAATATAGTTGGTGCACAAAAAACTTTTTTATTTTTATTCTTTTAGTTTTTGGTTCCAGAGAAATGGGATAAGTACAATACAATGTTTTCAAACGCTAATTTAATGAAATAACAAACAGCCCGTTTTTAAAAGGTTAATTTCATATTCTGACACTTTCTTAAACGCTATTTTAATGAATTGACTCCTTTTAAAAACTTTGATTTCAAACTCCATGTTTCGACACTTTTTAAAAAAGCTTATTTCGTGTCTAGGCTCTTTTTAGAACTTCAATTTGCCGAGTCGAAGCTTTTAAAAATCGATAATGCTTGTGGTTACACATTTTTGAAAAGGTTAAAATTTCGTGTTTTGCCTCTTTTAAACATGTTAATCTATTAAACTGCAACTTTCGGAAACCCTTAATTTCTTATTCTGACACTTTTTTAAAGGTTGGTTTAATGAATGGACGCTTTTTAAAACCTCCGATTTCATGTTTAGACATCTTTTGAAAACGCTCATTTAGTGTTTAGGCTCTTTTTAAAACTTCGATTTACTGAGTCAAAACTTTTTTAAATCGATACTTTTTGTGTTCAAACATTTCTGAAAAGTTAATTTCCCCTTTTGCCCCTTTTCAAAATGTTCATCAATGCAATGAATTGAACTTTCTGAAAAGGTTAATTTCACGCTCTAACACTTTGCAAATTCTTAATTGAAGGACTCAACATATTTTTTTAAAACAGCAATTGCATGCTTAGACACTTTACGGATGTAAAACATCGTTTTTTACTTCTTTATAAGGTTTCTTATTACAGCTAGTTTCACTTTATACCTACAACTTTAGAAAACCCCGTGCATTATTTTGAAAGCCGACGAAAACTTAATTTTAATTTATACATAGAAAGACTGCTATGTAGAAGCCAGAAGTTTGTACAAAGTAGAAGATCACAATTGCAAGGTCCTGAAACATATGTAAGCACGGGCCTAAAAGTAAAAGTAAAACGCTAAATGATGCTGACAATGGTATATAGACCCAGACCTCAGTATATACCTACATATAGTAGACTATACCAAGCATATACATCCTGTACATGAAAGACAGCTGTAGTAACCTATATACCTAGGCTTGCTTCACAAAAGAAG
>JAQFZC010003648.1:0-18205 GCA_034695205.1 Dicyrtoma fusca | reverse complement strand
CAAGAGGGGAAAGTAGCTCCAAGTTAAATAGTTGGAGGGACAAAATGGAGGGGGAAAGTGATGGGATACCTATCATATTTATACATAAATTTCAATTTACTTTTGGCTCAATAGTTCTTCTTAGCATGCACAGAGTGATGAGCCCAGAACATATAACAAGGCTCTTGGGGATCCTATTCATGTTTGCAAATGGATTTATAGATAATTATTTCTTGTAGTACCCACTTTCCCTGGTGCTGTAGAAGCGAACAAACAGCAGATTGCCTTTGCCTACTAGTGCGGGTACATTCATCACAGTAGAGTTTGGCCAGAAGGATGCCCTGAAATTCGAGCAGTTCATGCTTACAAGGTTTATCTGTATTCTTTAGTTCTTTCCCATTTACTTTAACTATGTACATATTATGTACCTATGTACCTACAAACGACGGACTGCATCTCTGTGCCTAGCCCTAATTATTTAAACAGTCGTGCCCACCCGTGTTAATTTGGTGCGCCCATTACATCCCATTGAGTTCCACAAAAGTATAATTACATATGAGACGAACCATGACATTATGAGCTGGAGTTATGAGAACATAATTAATAGGGCTGAGTGACTAAGGATTTTTACCTCATCTCTCGTCCCGTAGTTCATAGTTCTTCCCGCCCAGCCTTTCATCCCTCGAGGCACAGTCACATAGTCAAATATAAAATTTTCCGGAATGAGAAGAGCTCTCCAAAAGGTTATGAATATTCACAGTACACTAACTCTGTACAGGGGAGCAGAGCTTCAAGCCATAAACCCAATGTTTCAATTAGGATCTCCTTCCATGTTTCCCTTCCCACCAGTCAACACTGACTGCCTACCACTGCTACTGCCATGCCACCATTCCGCCGTTCTGTAGCAGTTTAGCTATGAATTCTAAATTCAAATGCAAATCCAGGATGCATATACTAACTGTATTGTGTTTAGAGTAGACTCGGCACATACATTATTATTCATACAAGTTGATGCAACGATGCACTATACACATATATACGTCTTTACATGCACGTAATGTATGTATACTGTATTGGCCTGTTAGCTATTCTACTGGGCTTGCCATCACATCGGATTGCGGATTGCGTCTCTCAATCTTGGAGCAAGTGGTTGTTGGTCTTTATTTCCGAGTAATCTCCTCAGAAGAAACTTTAGCCTTCTTTACTCATTATGAAGGAGATGACTGAGTATTTTTAGCTCACAATTATGCGTCAAGAATTCTGGGAAATGAAACCAAGTGTGAAGGAGAAGTTCAAAGTTCTTAAAATATCGTACTATATACTACATGCCTTTGTCATAGAACGCAGAATTATTTATTACAATGTGTTTTGCATTGTTATACGTACATACTATATGTATGCCTCTTGGCCGTCTGGGCTGTATGTATAGTATTTCTTCCCTCACAATCACAGCCCAAATTAAGTATGTATGTGTGCTTATGCAAGCAATCTTTGTTGGCATGTGGGTATATGTACCTACATATATATGAAATGCAACATTCCAACATAAAAAGGATAGTAAATTATTGTAACTCGGACTCAAAACTGTATTTAAGATAAGGCACATCCCTTCTTCACAAAAGATAAGGGAAGGCTAAAAGCAGTTTTCAAATAACTGGCGCTAAAAGGGGATGGTAAAATGGTTGCTTTTGAAAAAATTCTTTGAAAAATTCCAATTTTTTATTGTGTGACAGCGTTTTAAAAAAAACAACAACTGCAGTGTTGTAAGATAAACTAAAAACTTTTATCTTGCCTCCTAACAATTCAACACGCACGCTACAAGCGAGGCGTGTAATGAAGAACCCTTCTAAGAATATAATAATAAATTGCTATTTAGTGAAGAGCGGCTTAATTGAAATGTTAAAACTAATCTTAAACCCGTACTAAGTAGAAAAGTTTAGCTTGTTTTAATCTACTTATAGTTAGTTAAAATTCCTTTGCTTTCAAACACATGCGATATCTCCCTTCAAATCTACGTCAAATTTTCTCGGAGGAAAAAGAAGATGAAGGCTTGCACAAAAAAGGGACTCACGGTCGGTAGCGTTATTACTAGTGTTCCAGAAAAAACTGCCGTATTTTCCTTCCTCTTCAGTTTGTTTTACGTTCAATGCTCATCCACCAAACATAACATTTGGATCCAAGCTTCCACTTTGGAAAGTTTATAGAGAGAGAGAGAGAGAGAAGAGCAACGTAGTCATAGAAATTCGACCAAGCATACAGACATCTTTCGTGAGAATCAAAAGAATTTGAAATGTCTGAGCTTAGTCTATTTGCTCAAGTCTTTTACGGAGATGGTTCCTGTTCCTAGTCATTATTTCAAACTTAAAAAGGAGCTTTCTTCAACATGTAATCTTCCTTGCCCAGTTTTTTCCCCATAAATATTAGCACAGCCTTGAGACGGAAGGTGCTCTTTTTCCACCGTCCAAGCACACTATCTAATAAAGAAGGATCCATTCCATAACTTCTCCGTACACCCTCCGCCCAAGCACACAGTCAAATTTAGTAGATCTACACTAATTCAAAAATGTGCAAAGACTGACAGCTTTGACTAATCACAGACTTCTGCCTACATTTATACTGTGTAGTACCTAGAGCCTCAATTCAATGTTTAAAAAAATAGCTGTAAGGCAAACGTATACTTATACATGAACGCCACTACGGCCGGCAGGAAAGAGGGAAGATATGGGAAATAGGAAGGGAGGAGGGTACAGGGAGGGGGGAAAGAAGAGGCTCAAGATGGATTAAAATCTCCACATTTTGACGATGAGAATAAAAAGTTAAGAGCTCCATACAATTCTCGAGTTTAAAAGAACTTGAGAAAGAAAGCAAATCCATCGTGACAACAATGAGACGAAGCCGCAAGCTTCCAGTTTCCGTGAAATCCACTATTAGGAATTACGACTGAGATTACGCATTTTATTCTTGTTCTCTTGTCTCCCTTGTGCTTTCCGCTTGCTAATCAAATAAACTTTGTCGGTGGTGCTGCACGTATACAACGCCGTACTTCTGCCTCGGCAAAAAGGTACATCTACCTATGTAGCAGCCTTTGGCGATAGTATTGGCATTATTGGCGAGGAATGTATGAAGTTATAAATCAAAAGTCACCGGCTCTGAATCACCGGCCTAGTATCCTTCATAAGGAAGGTAGGTACGGCTGCACTACTGGGCTTGCTGTGTGTACAGCTATACACGTTTCTGAGCACACTTGCCAGATGCGGGACAAAAGTTTGAGCATGAAAATCGGACGAAAGACGAATGCAAACAAAGGACGATCAGTAAATAAGTAAACCATTTCCCCTGTGTCAACAATCAATATATATATCCTATGTTAGACATACTTGTCCCAAGCTAAAGCTAACATTGGTGCACCGTACCGTCCCAGTCCCGTCAGCATACGGCAGGCCCAGGCGCTGGAGCCGGAGCTCATCACAAGGAAAGGAAAGCTTTTGCTTTTCCCTTGAAGGCTTCAAGGCTTGCTTGTGTGTGACAAGGTGGACGTCGAATGTGTATATTTACCTTAACTTTCCATGATACAAAGCATATAGGTATGCCTATATATACATATATATATATCCCTACTTAGATAGGATACTTACGTCTACGTACCTACAAATCAACAACGTACACAAGGCTCACGAGTTTTAAGTGATGTAGCTTTGTGTATGTAGGTAAGTTGTTCGTCAGTAGTGGGTTCGAGTTAGAAGCGTATTATGTACAGTCTAATGCATTTCTCCGAGGTACCTACCTTTCCTTCATTCCCAACTCCGTGCTCACTAGTCAGAAGCTCAAGCCTACTTTGACACAGCTATGAGACACAGAAGCACCCGTAGCAAGCACTACTGTATGTACTTGTTTGCTCTTTAAGTTTGATTTTCTTGGGCCTTTGGTAGGTTTGGTAGGGTTTGGTGGGAAGAGTGGCTGAAACTATACACAGTAAATACAAGTTGGAAGTTAGACCACGTCGTTATAAATGCTTTACCTTGTGTATTGTTTAATCAATCCAATCTGAAATCGAACATCGCTCCACTGTGCATACAATCAGGAAATAGCAAGAAGCACTTGAGCTGGGCTATATGGCAATTCAATTCTGGGATAATAGTAATAGCTAAAGTCTAAAGGGGAAAAAAATCATTCATGAACGCCTTCCTTCCAGTTTACACTTCTACAGTCTGATTCCCTTCCAATTGTGAAAGTAAATTGAGTTGCTTTTCGGATTTGGATATGAGTGGCCGAGTAGGAATTTAGACTAGTTATCTAAGGACACTTTTAGTCAATCAATCAATATATCAACTATATAATTTAATGTGTTTAAATACGTAAGTATCTCTACTCGGCATTGGTATTGGAATAGGTATGCATGTAGAATGTAGGGCATCGAGTCTAGTAGCAAAATTGGACACATGAGCACTAATCGAAGTTTTGTAGCACTAGAACTGTATCAGTTTTGATAGAACCGGTGAAAAATAAGATTTATTGCTTCAATAGGGTGCCATACTATCATTACTCAATTTTCTCTGATACACTTCAAGGCAACACCATTTAGTAAAATAAACTATGCACAATCAAAACTATATTATACAATTTTGTAATTTCCCTATTTTCCCTATTGATTTCGTCAATTTAAATTCCACTTCTCAATTTTGGCAGTACTGTCCACCCAATATTTCTCCCGTACGGTCTGTACTAACGTATAGCATGACTCTATTAGTGAGCCACAAGACTGTTTCTACGTCTTAGAATTTTAAAATTATGGGTGCTTGGGTATAATTGCAGTTTGACAAACCTACTGGAAAATACAAAATGGCATATCTGTAGACGGATGGTTTGCTTCGCGGCTCAGAACCAGCCGTGCGAGTGATTATACACGTAGGTGGGTGGCCTGAAAGAAAGTTCCATCCTATAGGTGTGTATAGCTATAATCAATACAATGGGTAGTATACCATTCCGTCTTTAATATCCATGCTGCCGTCGCAGAACAGACGACGAAGACATACCCAAAACGTAACCATCACTTTCATGCTTTCAAACTCTTGATAAAATGGAACAGGAATTCACACATCTACGGAACTTCATTTTCTATGAAGATTGATGACGTTCAAAACCTGATTCATTTTGTGGGCTAATTAAAAAAGTTTTTTCCATAAAAAACGAGAAATTATCTAATCCTGTATAGGCATGTACATGCATAACCAGGACCCACTAACTCAACTGCCCCATTCCCTTTTACGTGGAAGTATTATGTGTGAATATTTTAATTTAGTGCTCTATAAAAATCTAAATTAAATTACATAGTTTATCGTTAGCACAGTAACAGTGCCCACGGTCCTGTGTCATACCTTCAGTAGAAATTGGATTTGCCCACTTTTGGCGGCCCGCGGGGAAGGATACAGAATACTTCTGCACAGCGAGATAGCTAACTATAGTGTGCTACATAAATGATTATATTTTCTTCCCTTCATATAAATTACATGTCAATTACGCTTAATTAGCAAGATTTACTCACACCCTCCGTAACAATAATGTGGCGCTAAAGATTAAAATTGAATGAAAAATAGAGCTGGTTCCAGAAGAAAGCAGGCGAGGATTATGTATTTTCTCCGTCGAAAGTGGAAAGTTGAATTTGCAACACAAAATAAGAATAATGGAGTTTAGTAATACATGATATATATTTTACGGTAAGTACTTCTGACTTCTATAGGCATAGGCGCTCCCCTCTCCCTCAACGTAAGTTTTGTATAGTATATCTATCGCTTCCTTACAGCCAGGCTCAAAGTATAGCGATCTCCGCGATGTAACTTTTTTAGCACTGCATTGTTATTTCTTGCTTTTCAATCTAGGGCCTTCCTATATTATAAACTCTTATAAACTTTTTGTTATACGTCTTGAAACTTTTTCCTCCAGCATCAGCCTCATACATAAATTAGAATAGATTTTGTGTATTGTTCCAAAACCATTCTTCAACCACCAGAAACTACCCAGCTAGGCCACTATTACTATCACACAGACTGGCAGACAGACATGCAGAGGCCGACGCTGGTCTGTATCCCTTTACTTTTAGTGGAACACTCACATTCACAGTCACATTCACCTACACTAGTTGCTTGTATCAAAAAGTATATAATTCAAGAGAGAAAAAAGATTAAACGAGATATTTGAGAGGTATCGAAGCAGTTGACTTGAGACCAACTGGAATTGGCAGTCATACACAATGCACGACGTTGACTATTATTACACGCCCCGCAGTTCCACCGCCATATACATAGCTGTAGCAATATAGTCTCAACAACCACAGTCTTTGTTTCCCTCACCAGAGATTTATGTGGAAGAAATACAAAATAAATGCAGGCTGCTACTTACGAGCAAATATCCCCACCATGACTTAAAATCAAAATGACAGAAAGCCAATAATGTTTCAAATAAAATCACATAGCCATAGTACATAGCCCGTACCTACGCTACGTCCTTACGTAAATAGAAAAAAGAAAATCGAAAACAACGTTGCAGTTCAGAGCATACTGATATGATAGGACGAAATTGAGAAATGTAACTTTGTTGGAAATGCAACGCATGATGCTCACCTCGAGTGAGGTACCCCCCTGCATCACCTGTAAAGACAATACGCTCCTTTTCAACAAGGAATGCTGATTACAGAGAGGTGAATATAAAATAGAGAAGAATTTTTCGATTATGCCAAACTACACAAGGCCAATGCAAAACAATTCAATAAAGCTGGGAGCGTATTGTATGGGGGAACAGAGGGATGCATTCAACTCAATCCAATTCAATACAAGAAAACTTGTGAGGAAATAGAGTACATTGTGTTCCATATTTCATGAAAAGGCTTCCCCATGCTGCACTTGACTCAAGAGGATTTCCTCTTTCACTTCCATATTCGAGTGGGTATTTCGCTCCGTGTACGAGGAAACAGTCTCAAACAATATTTAAAATGCGATTACTTTTGTAGTGCACGCCAAGTGCTCGGTGGCTCGGTGAAAAGGTGACTTGCAAATTCCGCACATTCTTATTTAAAAACTTAGCTGCCTACTCTGTATAATACTACAAGTCGTTTTATATTGATGGATGGATTCAAACGCAATTCCAGTTCAAGTGCGTAAAACTGATTACTGTACTGACAGGGAGGGAGAATACTATAAAACCACAGAAGAATAGCCACCAATAGTCTATAGAGACTCCCGCAAACAACTTTAATTTAATTCCTCGAAGAGCGTCAGATGGACCACTACTGCAAGATGCAAGAAGTCCCTGTGCTGCGGGGCTACTCTTAACTTTTAAGGAATATTTTTAGATTTTAAAGATCACAAGTTAAAATTAGAATTACCAATTCCCACTAAATTCTATTAAAATCCTGTCTACATAATATTTTCATTTGAAAGCACTCACGTATTTGACACCTTTTCTGTACAAATAAGTGCTAATTCCGTTGCAGACAGACTCTGCAACATTAAACCTTCAATAAAAATCAATCTAGGAACAAATTACCCTTCAAATATGGACAAGTTCTAAATCAGAATCAGTCTGCAGTTTACAGAATAGTCGCATTTCTCCGAAAGCCCTTTGCTACTGTGGAGGTACCTATGCATATACATACAGGCCTTGCAAAATATTAAAAGTAAAAGCAATAATAGAAAGGAAGTTAACAATATTGTTATGCAGATCAGAGTCCGCTGTTAAAGAAAATAGCGGATGCTTTAGCCTCCACGTTTTTACATAATTGTCGGAGCGGGGCATCTACCTACAAAGTAGGTAGTTGGATCTTAATCATTTTAGACAAAGTAAAGCTACACTACATTATGGTCCTCGTCCTCAGCTGGATTATAACAAGGACTATGATGATGAGTAATGGGACAAGAAATCTGGAAACCGTCTCCCAGTATTTCCCACTTCCAGAGTCTCAACTCTGAGGGCGCCGTCTATACTTAAGCATTTAGAGGAAAAGGAAAGAAAGTGACAGAGGTTCCAGGGGAGGAGGAGGATGCTGATGATGATAAAAGCCATGCTCAACGTTTTGTCTACCATGATAATAATTAGAAACACTGAAACTGTATAAAATGACACTCAGCCAGTCTCTCTTTCGTCCCTTTTACACACTCCGTCTTGGTCCATCCTCTGTAATGACTGTATGAATATTTAAATGGACAAGAGAGAGAGTGTAATATAATATGTACATGTAATTGTCCTTACCTGGGCATTAAAAATATATAGCACTGATCCTTTATGGGACAACCACGTTTACTCTTGAATTTGAAAATTTCTCTCTCCCACGGCTGTATATTTGACTAACAGTGACAATATATTATCTCTGTTATATCTTTAAATTCTCCGTCGTCTCTCAAGTTCTGGTTCCGGCTCTCCTTCACCTGTCAACTATTTTATCTCGACCAAATCCACTGTCTCTATGTTCGGCTGGCTCGTAGCACGGTGCGGGGAAAAAAGGACGGTGACGGATTCGGATCAAGTCAGTCTGTACGGTACACAGAGTGAGCCAGGGATCTTGATAGTTGGTAGTTTTGCGAGTATGAATATTTATGTGGGTAGTTTGATAGGTTTATTTGTGACTCTGTGAGTCAGTAGACACGAGCGAGAATGAGCGAGAGAGAGAAAGAGACGGAGAAGTGGAGGAGATGAATCAAGTGTAATACGCAAGTTGGGAGTCAGAGGAAGTCGTTGGTCGCTGTAATATACATTATCCAGTTGTCCATTTAATCCAATCGAAATTCAAAAAGCAAATACGGATGACTGCTGTAAGTTGAGGAGACCAGGACTCACTGAAACTCTCTATCTGCCTGTCCGGGGCTAAGGAGAAAAAAGATGAAAGCCAAACGATGTTGTCTGCTGTGCACTGAATGAGTAAAGATGCTGTTCCAGAGATAGGATGGATTTGAGAGGTTGACACATGAGATGTTGGCACTAATCAAAAATGAATGAACACTTTACAACAACAGTTTTCACATGGAGAGCTGCTCTACCAAAGAGCGGGGTTTTCCACCAGACAGCCGGAGTTACGAGTAAGGAGTTACGGAGATTTTCCAAGTCTCGTCTAAGACCACCGCAGTACAAAACACCAACTGAGGTTGGGAAGCGCGGTGCGCCGAGAGAGAGACAGAGAGCAGCCAGAAACAAGTTGCTTCCAAGTCCAAAATCAAGCCTCCCCGTCCTCTCACAGTCCAAAAATTCTACAGCACTGTCGACATTGCACAAGAGTGAGAGAGCGAGTTTCTCTTGTCTAGATGGTTGGTGGGTTGGTTTGCTGACTTGGTCCGTGTCCGTCTCCTTCTATGTCTTTCGGTTTCTGTGTACGTATCCGGGTCTCCTAGTGCTCAGTCAGTTCGAGTTCTGTGGTTGTAGAGAGTACAGGACAGGAGGGAGAAAGAAACTCATGAATAGCTTAAACCTTATACACCGAACTCGAATTCGAATTTCCCTACACACATAGACTCAAGCAGCACAGAGACACACCAACTAGCGATGAGATACCCGGGTAGCTAGACGAGACTTTTGTCAGCGGCTCAGTGGCAAACTTGTTCTTTCGTCGTTCCTTCCTTCCTTCTCAAGCACATGCACAGTCAGTGGAGCGGCGTGCAATGGTCCGTTGGTTGTAGTATTTTGACTGTTTAGTGTGGAAGTAGAAAGTACCTACAACTCACCTTCGGAGCTTCGACTTAAGTTGGGAGGAAGCTACATTGGAAGTACAATGAAATTCGAACAACTTCTCATACTTAGGATAAGGATAAGGATGACATGGCATCCTATAAAGGCAGTATAGGAACAGGGGTTACAGATAGTGGGAGCACATAATGGAAATCTATTTTACATAATAGCACAAAGTTCTTGCTTCTTCGGCTTCGGCTCCGGATTTTCAAGCTACTCTTATATTATATCCGCCCCAGAGACCCACGTTCATCGCTGGTAGTTAGTTTGTCATATAGTATTATGTGTAGGGGATCTGTAGGTATAGGCATCTATGGGAAATATAGCTCCAATTCATACTTCTTATTCTTGGGCTTAGAGCGAGACGGGTAGTAAGAGCCAAAATATGTACAAGGGAACTTGTTAGAGTTGACTTCGCTCGTTCCTCAAAGGCTTTATAACAATATGTGCGGTGCTCATTTCGGGTATTTTGGTATTTTCAAACTCCCAAAGTGCACTAGTCCTAGTGTGCATGGAGTCGAATCCAACGTGGTAGCTTCTTTTTTTTTTACTTATTATTTATTAGCTAGAGTCTGACTTTACCTGCTTTTACCTAACACATAGGTGCATTCATACGAAACTATCACGTACGTGAACGCCAGACGCAAGTAGAAACCTGGTCACCCTCGTCATCGTCATCGCTGTCGCCTTCGTCTTTGTCACGATCCCAAGTGAATAAATTGAATGTTTAGTATTTTGGTCCACGTCCTTGGATGCATACATTTCCTCCGACTCCCTTCATCTATTCATCATCGGCCGTCTAAAAAAAAGCACAAAGAAATCCTTTTCCTTCCCTTCTTTGGACTAAATGAGCTTGTTGTGCGAGCGATGGGAGGAAAGTTTAATTCCCATTAGCACGACTACGTTCGTATTTAGCAAGGGATTTTAATTAAAATGATTAAATCGATTTATACAGCATATTTTTACCATTCCCATGCGCTGCCACTATACATAGTACATTTCCAAGTCCTTGAACCTTCTTACAGAGATTTTGCTAATTATAGGCATTTTGAGCGTTTAAATAGAACTTTCCTCCTTTTCATTTTTAGGTATTTTTAGTCGTACGCCTAAGTATATAGACATGGATATATTCTTTAAAATATAAAGTATAGTAGGCCTACAATAGGAAAAATAATTATTTGTAAATACTAGAAGAGTGCCAGTAGCAGTCGTGTTGATGGAATGGAAACAGTAACAGTTCAAATACAATACAACTAACGATAAATGTAAAGTACCTATGATATGTATAGGTACCTACGTTAACAGAAATGCTGTTACAGGAATCATCCAGATCCAGGTGTAATCCAATTAAATTTATTTTGGTACAATTATGCATTGCGCGCTACATGCTGTCCTTAACTAATTGGGTCTTTCGGATCCTAAAACTCATGAGTACAATATGGTATTTTATAACAGGTGAGTGAATGAGCGTCTGCATAAACTTGTAGTATACTTTTGGAGTTATAGACGTTTACTGATATTTATTGTTCATTCATTTAGTCCATACTTGATTATCAAGGCAGTATATAGACCATGTGTAACTGACAAAAGATCCAGAAATATTTTATCAAAGGTTGCAGAACCAATTTTGGTCTCTATATGTAACAATAGATACTAACAAGTGTCTAGTTTTGTACATTAGGTACTAGTTATATTAGTATCTTTTATTATATCTACGAATAATGACGGCACCAACAACATCAACAATGCCCGAAGTGAGTTACACCTGACTTGATCAAGGCCGAAAGAATTACGAATTAACAATACAGATTGTAGTGAGTACTTTAGATAGCAAATTTTTTTTTATCCAAAAAGTTTCAAAAAGGACATAAGCTGAATGACGTATTATGAGCTAGTATCCACACATTCAACATTCAGCGGCGGAGTGAGACACGGCAGCCAGAGACTGAAGATTCTACCCAACTTTAAACGGCTTCAATGGACTAATTGGACGCCCCATGCTTTCCCTATTGTATTGACACGTGACTAACTTAATCTCAATTACTCACTCAAAACTTAACACTCCCACTTAAATACTGGATGTTTACACACTATTAGGACTTCCTAATTAAAGGGCATGAACTGTTATTGATTTTGAACAAATAACGACGGTAAAATCAATAAATCGAAATTTTGACGAGAGCCCACATCGACAGCAGACAGCAGGCTGCTTCTCCTAACGGGTGCGATGGAATGAATACATGTACATACATATATTTATAGAAAGAAGTGTAATGCAAGAGGTCTGCTGTATTTTGAAGATTTCGTTTCATTGCAGCAGAACTTCTGCAGCAACAGGATCCTAAAAACTACCTGTAGTCGTAGTAGTGTACTTATGAGAGCTGGGAATTAAAATGGAATTAAGTCGTTTTCTCCTTTCACCGCCCTGAGTATAAATGTGTACGTGTAACACAGGCAGAAATAGAAACGCTCTCTCCTTTTCTTTCTCTCAAACTCGCTCTCGTTTCATGAATTTAGCCTGCAGTCCTGCAGATTCTTCGGTACAATCTACTAACATAACAGTGAGAAGTAATATTGATGGTATTATGTAAATGAGGGATACAAAAGAACTCGCTAGTATTTTAAAAATGCAGAACGTGACTTCATAAAGTTTTGAATTTCAGCCTATTATAAACCAGCGAATACACTTATATGAAATACATTGAGTTGTTTGACTATTTGTGCGTATTATGTACTGCGTATATTCCGTAATATATATGTAGAAGTACAAATGAACCGACATATTGGTCGACAAAATGAACCACCCAATTTCCTATTTTCAAAACGAGTTGAATTTAATAACAGTTTTTAAATCTCACGATTAGTCAAATCAAAATTTTGGAATCCAAGTAAGAAGACGATTATCAAATTACAATAAATAATTTACGCAACAATCTCCTAAAATAAGCGCAAAACTTTTAATGGTTTGTACAATTCATATAGAATTTACTCATTACTCACATGTATCTAATGAAAACAAGTAGAAAATATATACGGCCCAAAACTTCTGAAGATGCTGAAGTAAGAATCCATCGGAAATTGAAGCACATTCTGCTCTTCGATAATTCGATCCTGATGGCAATAACTAGGTATGCATATCGTGATACATATTTTCATGAAGGCATTACGAGAAGTGACATGCCATTCGCATTTTTCTTAGAATCGTGTTTATTCCCATTACTAACTGGATAATGGGAAACACGTAAAAGACTTATTTTTACTCGAAATAGCCTTTCCATTATTTTCCCTGTTAAAGGAAATGATCATCATCGCTCTCTCATAGCACAGTTAGGCAATCAGGAGTTAAAATTAGTTTTAGGAAATAAAAATGGTGAGAGCGAAATTGAGTTATTGTGTTAGTAGCCCATCATCCTCTAACTCCGCAGTACAACATGAACATTGCCACGATTCTTGTGCTCTGTAAAGGATGGAACTATAAAAAAAAGTTGCAAAATCATGGAGTAATGCTTTTGCTTTTACGATATTATTTTCTCATTTTCATTTCCAAGCTACACCGCTCCTTCTCCCATAGTCCCATGAGATAGCTCCAGGTTCATTGGGAGGAGAAAGTCTAACCCACGAAGAAGAAGAAGCTGCTGCTGCTGGAACTGGTACTGTAACTGTAATGGTGGTGCCTCCAGCTCAGACTCACAATACAGTCATTTTTCTTCCATCCCTCGCTGACAGTGTCCTGGCTCTCAATCTCAATATCAATGTTCATTTAAAACAGCAGAAGAAACTCGATCTCCAAGATGGAAATGGCAACAAAGATTCGTCAAATTCAAAGGCAAGATTACGAGATTGAGAATGAGATTGAATTTGATAGGCCTATATAGTCGGCAGCTAAATTTTACTATTGAATTTATTAATACTCAATTAAGCCAAGAATTGTCTCTACCTTATTAGATTTAGTTATTCTTGGAGTAAAGTTAACTTTAGATACTATTTCTTTAAGCAGGCATGCGAAAAATTTAGCTCCAGCACATATTTAAAGGAACTATAATTTGACAGGCAGCTGTGTAATTAATTATAATTTCCATTACCTATTTTTACGACAAAAAGGAAACAAGTTACGCTACATAGCAACTGATTGTAGGTACAGTAACTGTCTGCTTTCATATTTTTCGTCAAACTCAAGATCGAAAAAGTATGCGAAAGAAAAGTAAATTGAAAAGATTATTTTGTTCCCTTCTACGTCTATTCAAGGATGAAATTGCCCAACTACAAGGTGTCAAATCCAGATAAATTCCAAGACGTTCCGAACAGAGACAGAGACCTCCAGGGTTTATAAATTACGTTGAAATGACAATGAATAAATCTAATATTTATTCCGGAACATTCACACACGTTCCCATAAGTACACACACCGTCTCCGATATGAAACGTGGACTGCTTGGATTGGCGGCATAAGCAAGTGCATTTTCAACAGCTTCCTTTTTCCTTCTTCGACATCCACATTGAACAGGTGGATGATTACTTTACGAAATTTATTTCTCTTAGAAGAACGTCATGAAAAACGGTGTTATGTTCAAGCACGCTCGGGAGTCGGGGTAGAGCACAGGTGTTGAAAAACATTCACATAAATGTACTATTATAGACTTGTTCAGATCCTCGTCCTCATGGTTGCCTAGAGCACAGATACTAGTTAGTATATGCGAACAGATGCTAGTATATTAATATCGAGCAAAGTAGTAGACAGAGACAGGCTATACACAGTACTTAAGACAAGACGTAGGAGATAGGTTTATTTCATGGAAAGGTACTCTAGCTATACATATATATATATCATACGAAAATCTTTCTGCAAAGGTAGTGATCACGAAATCACGAACTTCCAAGTTTTAGGAAATAGCCATTATGGAGGAAACATGTGTTTTGGAGCGATGTCACTCTATAAGTATAAAACTATTCCTCGAAAGCATTTTTAAAAAAGTTTATTTCTTTTTTACTGTGAACGCCCCTTAGATTACTGCAACCTAAAAAGCTAGGCGAATGTATTTAAGTATCCGTAGAATTCTAGATGCATAATCTGTGTGAATTTATAATGCTGATTTTGCCACAGATATTTATGTCATTATGGTAATTGCACTTCAAACAGAATTATAGAACCATACTGTCGTTACATATTTCATCTTTTAAGATGCAAACTAAATGGTACCTACGTCCAAACCGGGTTAAAGGCAAACTGAGGCTTATACATCATACAATGCATTGTGGATATGCCTCAACTTTGCTTTTAAGGTGTTGTGGATATGCCTTATTTTGATTTTAGACCGGCTTGAATATACAAACCGGATTTTGACTCTAAAAAAAGATTATTTATCGCATAAATGTAAACAACGTGTTACAAGTAGGAGTTTTTTTAAAATTAAAAATATATAGTTTTCATATTTTTATCAATAATATTACATCTAGTACCAAACGAGCTCTACTAATAAGCACTTCTGTTAACCCTTAAGTCTATGCAGACGTTGCGCCTGCTTTCAAAACTGCTCAACAAACCGTCTGATTTGAAACCATTTGTGAAAAATGTAATGCGGCTCTAATGCCGGCCTGCCATTTATGTAAGAACCGAATGATATAGCGTTGGTAAGTATGTATGTATTCATGTGATTACAACACTCAGGTAAGCTAATGCTTCTCCCAAACGGAGTGCGTGAGCTCCTGCAACAGCTTGATTCATTTAAATAACTCCAGAAAAATTGTAACAAAAATAAAATAGTACCTAGTACGCATTCACTAACTTTATAAAATGTTCGAAATGTCTTCAGGACTGTATATATATTGGGTTTTCGTGTTGCTTCCTACTTATTTAATGTTGTTGAGATAACGTAAAGGAAACTATAAAATAAGATAATTAAACCACACGGGTCTGGATAATTGTATATTACGTTAGACCATGTAGCTGACAACATTAGGAAAATAGGTGAAGTGTGGAGTTTGAAAGTAGTATATAAAAACTGCATGCATAAGTAACTAGCGCATGAAGCTTGATAGTCTTGAAATAGTTGACTAGTGCACATCTAAAACGAGAAAACAAAAAAAATACGCTGTTAATTTCGTGCTTAGTTATGCCCACACTAAAATGAATAAAAAATACGTAAACTTTCATGACAATAAAAAGGCGTTTCCTACTGAGTGGAAATCAATAAAATCGGACCTAAATGATGGTTATGAAAGGACCGAGTTTCTCAAGTAGTGTCTAAACTTCCTCCTGTTGACTACGTATGTACGGCAAACAGTAAATAATAATTATATAGCTACCTATCTAAAAGGTGAAATCGATTCTGTAACTGTAAAACCGATGAATTGAACACATAGAAAACTTAATTCATTAATTTACCTTAGGGCATAGGACAATATCGTCGGTGAAGGTGCATTGTGGCATACTAAAAAAAAAGTACAGTACACAAGTCCAGTACTGCCTTAAAAGCATTGAGACGTGTGTCCAGCCTTGGCTTAGTTGCTTTATAGAGCAAGTCCAACGAATAACATATTGTGTAGGGTAGAAGCAGGTAATTGTGATCAGCTGGTAATTGTGACCGATTGATTTTTTGTAAAGAAAGCAATGTAATAAATTACCAGTGCGGTGTTACTTTTGGCGAAAGGGTCTTGTAGTCCAACGTAAAATAATAATGGAATTTGTTCTTTTGTTTTCCTTACAAAAAATCAATCGGTCACAATTACCTGCTTCTACCCTATGTGTAATTATATTTTTTGAATGGCTTCGCAAGAAAATGAATAGGTTTTCTCATTTAATGGACTTGCGTCACAATGCACTAATAAAGCAAACGCTGGACATGAGCCACAATGCTTTTAAGCGAGCGTTGGACCTACGCAACAATACATCTTCGTAAGTTCGTGGTCAGTGTATGCAGAATGGAGATCAAGTCTCTAAATCCGCTCCTACGAGCGAATATGTACCAACTGGTTCCTTCATGACACGACACGTGACGAAAACTATTTACTGCCAACCCAGCTAGTTCTAGGTTTCTAGGTACCTCTTTCGACTAACTGAAGAATCCATGGAGAAACAAAAGAACAAAATACCGAAGAGGTTTCAATCTATTGCCGGTTCCGATGCCGACCAGACAGATCCATGTACAGTACATAAATACATACATATATGATCCAAATATGACCGTAAATACAGGGGGATGGGGGACGAACTCACGATCAGTAGAAACGACCGCCACAAAAATATTGAAAGTTTGATTGCGGAATTGTTAAGGAAAAAAGTAAACAACAAGGGAGTGTGGAGCTTCCTTGTTCATCTAACAGCGCACACTGGACCGGAGAGTTGACATCCTGACCTACGACCAAAAGACCCGAAAGGGATAATATCATCGATCCAACAGTTTGATTTGAAACCGAAAGCGACTAGGTATGCAAAGTCAACCGTAAAAAAAATCGAATCTACAAAGATTGTACTCCAGAAAGATCGCTTGAAGAAGTGCCAACTTCTCGTAGTTTAAAAATCAATGGACACCTAATAGGGACTAAGGCAACCGTCCAGTGTTGTAATATATGTTCAGAGATTTTTCTACTCGATCGTTTTTCGGACATGAAGCTGTGCACGCTTCTTTCTCGTTCAGGGCTTGGGAAAGCCGTTCCTATGCATTCCGGTCGATCCCGTTCGCTGCAAGGTCTGAAGCCACTGCTACGCGTAGTAAAAAAAATTCACGATTAGGCAAATGGGGAAAACCTATCGACGGGAACTGTCCCCTGTGCACTGGAAAAGTCCGTTCTCTTCTCATTCGGTCGTGGACGTGAACAAGAACGGACCATTCGTCGGAACAAATTACTTAATTACAACACTGGAACCCTCATCAAATCGAAGATTTTCGGCCTGAATTTTGGCCTCCCAGTATCATTAAGGGAAGAAGTAGTCATCCAAGCTAGGGTGAAGGCTTGTAATTGTGGTCGCCCCATTTTTTTTCCATTGTCGAAGGTCAACCAAAATCTGACACAAATTCTATGGGAAGTCCAATACCCAATGATTCAAAACCAGGTGCGTGATTTTGATTGCCCGTTGACATTGGGAGAAAAAGGGGGTGACCACAATTGCAAGCCGACCACAATTACATGCCTTCACCCTATTCGTGGAAGTTACAGAATGTATCACAACCACATCTACGACCCCAGCTCTGCCTAGCTCAATTATTCGCTATGTTTACTAGCATTACTTGTTAACCACTAACAGTGCCCATTCTAAACCAAAACATCAACAATTTTCATACATTTTGTAATATGTAGTATGCTGTGTCCTCAACGCAATGGCAAACATATACATAATACATATATATATTGTATGACTGACTGGGATTTTCACCCAATCAGAAAATCACTCCATCGCATCACGCTGCATTGAGTTCATGATCTGTATTTACTAAATAAGCAATCAAACTCTATTTAACGTTGTTGTATAACCTAAATAATTGTATATTAGCAAAATTCTGTAACGTATACTGAGTCCGTT
>JAQFZC010003647.1:0-18212 GCA_034695205.1 Dicyrtoma fusca | reverse complement strand
TTAGAGTCGACCTGGCCACCCTCGTGAACACACTAATAAACACATTCTCTACTTTTCCTCTTACTTGCCAAGCCTAACCCTACGTACACCTCATTCCAGCATTGCATAGCTGAAGTGCTAGGAAATAATCCTAACACTCACTACCTTACAAAGTTACAAACCAGCTTGTAAGCCTTTCCCTGTTTAATAGCTAGCTTAAAATGCATCTTATTACAGCACTGAAATGTTTTAAAAATAAAACTCATGGTCACGATTACGCATCGAATTTCTAAACGACAGTTGTATCGACATCATTAAATTTCTTGATGCTGAAACAAATTGCTAACAGAATTAACAATAATCAACACAATAATACGAGGTCGTATTTTTATCTGCTATATTTGTAGTACATCTTACGTGTATGTACAAATACAGACAGAAACCCTACCCAAGAAAAAGTGACGGTTGGCGGTGACCCGACAGAAATACCGTAGAATAATTATTAAAGAACCAGATTATCAAATTACTGATCTATGACTATATTTTTCAGCTTCTTTATTACATCTACTGCTGCCGTTGACACATCAAATAAATGGAATTATGTTCAAGTCATAAAATTTACAAGCAATAAAAACACAACACAACAACTGTCGAGACGATGGACGTTGTACGTGACTTTTTTCGAGCTAGAAAATACCAGACATAGCAATAATGTTATAGTGATATTATCTGCATTGCACTGGCCGTAAATCAACTGCAATATTTTTAAATTTTATGTAATTACCATATCATAAATAGAATGACAGAAATATTACACTACAGATTGCAGTAGCAATTAATCCATCGACACAGAAACTTTATTTTTATACGTTTTGTTTTTTTTTGTTGCATAGACAAATGCTGATCGTGTGAGTTAGCAGAACAACGACAATGTGTGAGTGGTGAAATTCTAGGCCAATAAATAATTTTGTTTTGTTGTGTGACTCATATTCAAATTCAAAGAAAGCAAAATGAAGAAGGCGTAGGTGGAGAACCATTTTGACTGAAGCTCCAGCAATCAAATGTCTCCGTTGCATTTGTATGCAAGTTTCGAAAGAAATTGGGTGTAAATGCTTACAACTTCAACACTTTTTCTAATACAAAAAGGCATTTACACCTTTTCTAAAAATGTGAAAAATGCTAAAACTATCCTAGTTACACTTTTCAAGACTAAGTCACTTGCTAGCTGTACTTTATTAAAATGTGTAAATAGTAAAAATTATACTTTTTAAAAGAAGTAAAACTACAAATTGCACTTTTCAAGATTAGCAGGCTTGAAATTTACACTGTACTAAGATGTGTAAATGTGGCAATTACACTTTTCAAAAAAGTTAAAACTTACACTTTTCAGGAATAGCAAACTTGCAATTTACACTATATTAAGTAGTGTAAATGGGCTAATTACACTTTCCAATAATACTATTTCCACCTTTTCGGCAACAACCAAACAGCTATTTACAGTTTTTCAAAAATAGTAAATCTGCTACTGTAGTTATGCTTTTCAGGAATAGTTAAACTGCTGCTTCGTACACATTATGAAAAGGCGTGTGATAAGTACACTTTTTAAAAACGACCAACGAAACCACAAGTTCTAATTTTTCAACAACAGCAAAACTACTATTTACACTTTTTTCAAAAACAATAAAACTGCCTAACTAACGATAAGTAAAACTACTATATTACACTTTTCAGGAAAAGTTAGCCTCCTACCTAGGTACGCTTTATTAAATTATGTAAAGGTAACAAACTCTTTTTTTCAAACGCAGTTGGTTTGCACTTTTCAAAAACAGTAAAATTGGTTGTTGCTTTTTTTCAAGATAACTAAACCTGCAAGTTACATTATATTAGAACGTGCAAATGTGCTAATTATATTTTTTGTAAACACTATAAAAGTTTACATACATACATACCATTGGAACTTACGTCAAAACTGAATTACTTTGTAAGTATGGATTGCCCACAAAGCTACTACAACACTATTATTACAACTACAACTAAATGTAACCAGGCTCAACAAAATTCAGATTTGTAAAGATGTAAAGATAGCAAGTAACCTATACCTCGTCAGATAAAGGCTCATTGCCCACCAACTAAACTGATGGCGAGAATTTAACACATTTTATTGGCTCAATTATTAAGCAATGTGTGCCGTAAAGCCACCACTTCCACCCTTTTATTGCCCCAACCTCACCCTTGACTAATACAGATAGAAAGTTGTACAATTTCTATAATAGAGAAACAGTGTACCACATTAGAGGGAAGCAGCTCTGTAGAAACTGCTGGTAACGAAGGACCTTTTGGATTTGGCTTTTCGGTGAAACCTCAAAATACGGATAGCAAATAAACGAAGAGATCACTATGCCCAACAGAGACACGTACTATTTTATTAGTTTGTGTACGAAATCCCATGTGCCTGGAAAGAACATACAGGAAACCAATGAACTAATTGGGAGGTATTAAAAGTATTATTGAATGCGGTAAAATCCGTCCAACAGAGAGCCGCAAAATGAAACAATGAAACACTTTGAATACTTATAATAACAGTAGCCACCCTTATAGGCAGAATTACAGAATTTGTAGATTGAACTAGTGATATAAAGGCAATAATTTTATTATAAAATACGGTGTTTACATGGGAAATGGCCAGCGTGACCGCAACAGGAGATTATATTGACAGCCGGTATTTCGCTTTATCCGTCTATCGCCATCGCGTATTGCTGATTCTGTTTCTGGTGATTCCAGTGATGGTCAGGTAATTCAATAAATTTTCATGTTTTTACTGCTCCATCAAGGATTTGTCATCAAGTCCAGAATATTCGGACTTTTTTAACCAATTTTGAAGCGAAAATGAATTCTAAATATTGATCTATTTTTTGGGGGAATTCAACGATGGGATAATTATTTTAAGTACATTGCGTACATTTCAATCAAACTACGGATAGGTTACCCATTATTTAATGAAATGTGGATGCTTAAGGTACTTGATTGGTCTCCTTTTGTGCAAATTCAACAGATAAACACAACGTTTAGTATCAGGTTGACACGTATATACAGTAGAAGTTCCACTTAGGATTTTGCATAAGTGTAGATATTGCGAAGACCACAATGAGAAGTAAACGCAATGAGATTGAAAATGAAACCAAAAGAGAGTCATTTGCGGAATCATACTCTGGGTCGGTGGCTTATATGTACAGACTTATTCTGCACCGTTTGTGTACAGTGGGAGCCTTTTCAATATTATGCCATGGAAATTGTACTTGAGATTTAGACATTGCCAAAGAGCTTTAAAATCATTGTTAACCTGGCTCGGAATTAAGTACATTATAAACTATTAACCATGAAGAATGGAGTGTTCTCGACTGGGAGTGTTCGCGAAAGTAGAGACCACCGAGTTCAACTCTCGGCAGCTCTCCATGATTTTTAGTGGGATTTTAAAAAAAACTCTTTCTTAGAGAAACCGTATATTATGGCTTGCAATGAATTATCATCCTACGTCATTTATGAAAAGCCCCTCGACACTACAAAACCATGTAAGTGCTTACGGTCTACAGCTACCGTATTTCTCCGAATAATTCCCGGGGCTCAAACAGTTTCCGGGTCTCAAATAGTTTCCGGGGTTTAGGCGCAACTTTTTAAATATTTTCCGGGGCTCAAATAGTTTCCGGGTCATATATCACTATGTGCGCTCCCAAAGGGTAGATTACTTAGGATTTTGTAATAAACACCGGGGCTCGAATAGTTTCCGGGACTCAAACAATTTCCGGGGGTACGACTTGAATTTTTAATTAGTTTCCGGGGAAACTATTCGGAGAAATACGGTATTTCACTGTGCGAGCTTTATGTTGACTTTACAGCTGGAATGAACGTAATGAGAGGGAGCGTGGCGTACTATTGCGTGTGCGTTGGATTTTGGGACTCCGTTTGAGCCAAAACCAAAATCAAAATGAAGCCCAGAGAGTGAAACGATAACCATTTAAATTTATTTCCTTGCTCTCTCAGCACTTTCCATTCGCCACTTCCCCAAACCCCACAATCACTACATACTCTCTCCTGCCTCTACGCAATTTCAATTTTACTTCTAGTTGACGCTGAATTATTTTATGTACAGGGCATTTCCCTTTATGGTCAACGGTGAAAACCGAGATTATTTCCTGATTACTTCTCTCTGTTTATTAAAGTGTATGGATATGGACTATGGACTCACGCGTACTTCCCCCATTCCAATACTGCAAATGGCTTGAATTAGTAGGTCGCTTTATTTTTATTGTAATTCCTTGTTTTTTTTTATTCAAAGGGTTAAAACCCTGAAACACTGTACCAAGAATTAGTAAACTTACTAATTAGACTAAAAATTTGTTTAAACAAAGACAAAACACAAAATAGGAGCTTGAAGGGTAAATACAATAAATTGTTGGTGCTTTCATTCAATTTGTTTACCCCAAACTGTCAATGCTTGCATTCCTGTAGCTTCAATAAATTCCAATTTGCTATCCCTATAGTTCTGGGGGTTACATGTTACATTAGTTATGTATACAGATGGCCAGATCATTCCACTCTAATTTGTTTTGTATTTTGTACACTGACACACAAAGGGAAACTTTACAGTAAACACACTGCCTTTCAGCAGCATCTTACAGTTTGTGACAATAGTTGTTCATTTGTGGGGTGCTGAAAGACAGATAGTTTTCAATCACGAAAAGTCCGTCACAACTAATTGTAAGAAATATAATTTAATTACATTTACAATAAAATTAGCTACGAAAACCACTATTTATTGTTGCTTTCCTTAAGCACGTAATTAAATTATTTCAGGCCAAATTAGCTTGGTGAAATTAGGGTTCTTCATCCTATTAGGCATTAAAGGCACGGAAATAATGGTAATTTTGAATTTATTTATAGTATTTAGTAATCAATTAAAAACAGTACAGCTACGCTACAAGCTCTATAGTCAAGATTCTTAAGAATCTGTCTGGAGAAAGCTAAAGCCTTGTTCTTAGGACCTGTCCGTTCAGTTCACTTTTTTTTCGTAAAGATGCGTTCAGTTTTCGGCATTTGTGGGTAGTTTTGCTTGGACTTTATTTATACTGTAGTTTTCGTTTTGATCTCACGATTAAGTAGTTTGTATATACACAGAGCACTTGAACGCAGTACGCAGTAAAGCGTAATCTAGAATAAGAAGGCTTACAGCCCTTGATAAAAGCTTGGGTAAGTTCTTGGTTTGGTGACAAATACAGAAATACATACAATGCTACAGAATCTAAAGAAGTACCCCACAGAAATAGAGTGAAGGAAACCCCTTTGTTGATTTTTAGGTTTAGCGATTTACGTTTTATGAAGATTGTCAGTGCACTGCTATGTACCTACATATTTATTGTTCCCTCTCATCTGCTCAAAATGATCTTAAAGACTCAAAACGTTGCCCCCACTCTGCCCTTACTTTTACTTTTGTTCGTAATACGAACAAATCCGCAGGTCCACAGCCATAACCACATCAATGCAACCAAAACCGTCCTTTTTACCTTTTGTAGCCAAAGCCTTGAACACACACCAATGAAGCACATTTATGGGACATCAGTATGAATCATAGGGTGAAGGCTTGCAATTGTGGTCAACTTGCAATTGTGGTCGCCCTCTTTTTTACCCAGTGTCAAATGTCAATCGAAACCTAACGTATACTAAATGTGAAGTCCGGAAAGGTCCTAAAAGGAACCGAAGGTTCAAAACCAGGTGTGTTTAATTTCGGTTGATGGTTTACACTAGGTAAACACGGGGGCGACCACAATTGCAAGCCTTCACCCTACTCATCTTCCAGGAGCTCCACCGAAATGTAAAAGTAGAAACAACCGGCTTTGAGAACCAACATTGCGATTTGAACTTTTCAAAACGGAAATATATCTAGTTTTACACCCTTTGAAAGCGGCAATTTCTTGTTTTGCAATATTTTTGGAGATGTTAATTAGTACTTTGGACCTATCTGAAAGTGTTGCTTTTTCTTGTTTTATATTTTTTTAAAACGGTAATTTCTTGTTTAGACCGTTGTAAAATTCCTAATCTCTTGTTTTGACCTTTTTAAAAGTGTCGATTTCTATTTTTGACCTTGTTGAAATTACTAATCTCTTATTTTGACGTTTCTGAAAATCCTAGTTTCTTCCTTTGACCTTTTTGAAAGTGTTGTTTTTTTTGTTTTATATCTTTTTGAAAGTCCTCGTTACTGGTTTTGAATGATTTTGAAAATGTCATTTGTTGTTTCGACCGTTTCGAAAAAGTTAATTTCTAGAAAAAGCACTTTTGTAAAGCATTCTTTCCACGTATTCTCAGTTGAAAATAGGCTAAAGCATTCAGTAAAAGCACATCTTGGCGCCATTCAATACTTTAATTGCTCGATACAGTGCAGAATAAATAACAGTGTTCGTTTATTCCAAAGGTTTTAAAAATACTTTCCTTTTATTTCGAATACACTACTGCTGTTAGTTTTTTGACATTTCTGAATATGCTAATTTCTTTTTTTGCACCTTTTTCAAAGTAATCGTTTCCTTGTTTTGACCCTTTTGAAAATGCTAGTTTCTTATTTTGACCATTTTGAAAGTTCTCACTGCTTTCGGCCTTTTCAAAGTGTCTGGTGTCTATTTCCTGTTTTGAAATTTTTGAAGATGCTAGTTCCTTAGTTTGTCCACTTTAAAAATGTAAACTTCTTGTTTTGATCTTTTAAGGAAGAAGTTCAGATTTCGCTCACCTGCAAAATGTTCCAGTACCTCCCTACTGTTTTCTATCGTTGCAGTCATGCAGTGTAATAACATGGATGAACTGTGATCATTTTTCATTAAAGCAGAAACTGGTCCTTCAGCATTTTGCAGCTACAGTAGCGAAATGTGCTCCACAAAAATACAAAACGTGCTAAAATCAGTCTTAGAAACAGATTACAACTGACAATGAGTGCATGTTGGTATTATGTACGTCCCATAGCCTAATTCACTTAGAGGTATTAGAGTTGAGTATTATTATGACGTCATATTTATCCATAAAAAAATGAAATGGGAAATAGAAACATAATCTTGGAAGAGCTTCTAAAAAAACAGCTTTGAGGCTATTAATTTAATCCACCAAAAATGAAGGAATTACGACTGCAACCACTACTATTACGATTAGGACCACTATTGGGATATTAAGGAGCTAAATGGAGCCATGAATCATGTGGAAAAGAAGCTAGAGCATGAAATATTTTTCCAAGAAGAATTATATTAAAACCTTTAACTTTACCTTTTACCTTCCCATCAAAGCAAAGCAAAGCAAAGCACATAATGACAGTGCTTACATTGGTCTTTAGAATTAGGCAATAGCATTAGCATTGGATAAAGTATAGGACTAGGGTATAGGGCACTTGGCTTAAGAAGCAAAATCGGGGAAATTGGTAAAAACCACAACGAAAAATGGCTTCGATGCTTCTTAGAAGAAAGCACTTTTGATTGCCTTACATACATGCTCTCCGAAAAATGAAAAATGTCGTATTTATGTACATGTTTTTGTAAACTTGTTAAATGCAGCCTTTACATAAATGTAAAAGGAGCTAAACGCCGTTTAACATTTTGTACACATTGTTTCTTAGAGAGCACCATTAGATAAGTACATCGTCAGCGCCGGGAGTTGTGGAAGATGCCTGGAATACGAAAATTGTGCTGTAATATAATATCTACATGATGTTTTCAAAACGGCACTCAATATTTTTCAAAAAGTGCAAAGTGTGACATTTTCTTGCTTTTCAAAAAAAGCAAAATGTGACATTTTCCTGCTTTTCAAAAATAGCAAGAAATCCTATTTACATGTTTTTGAAAAAGAGCAAAAACTCTCATTTTCATGTTTTTGAAATGCTGCAAAATGTCCTAATTACATATATATGAAAAGGTGCAAAATGCTCCATTTACACATTTTGAAAAGATACAAGATGATACTCTGTTAACAAACTTTCAAAAGGTGCAAAATGCTATGTTTACAAACTTTTGAAAGGGTGCAAAATGTTCGTTTTACAAACGTTTGATAAGGTTGCCGGTTGTCAAAATGTTATGTTCAAAAACTTATGAAAAAGTTAAAAATATTGAAATATTTTACGTACAAATTTTTGACAAGGGACAAAACGTTCGATTTACATGCTTATGAAAAGATTTTTAAAAAATTATAGTAAAGTCCCTGTTTGCATCTTTTGAAGAATTGAGAAATGCTAATTGCTCTAAACGTAACTGCTAGGAGTGCAAAGTAATATCAGAAAAAATAGAAATAGAAATCAGCACAAATTTGCACTCATCATTTATTTTCAAGTACCCCGAGCAATTAGTTGTTTTTATATGTAGTTGCATAATTTGTATTACAAACATAAATTTCTGATAAACTAATTCTGATTCGTATACTGAGTCCGTTGGGCTATCCTCGTTGGAGGACAGTGATGACTTTGTTTTGTTAATAAAGTTTGTCTTTATGCATTTGCAAAGCATGCAAAACGTGTATTTTTACAAAACGTGTTTTATTATTTAGCGATCCACGCAAAATCGTAATTAACGAAGTTTGCTGTTAAAGGTCTTTTGATAATGCGTCACTTTCCTTTGCTTTTTTACTGCACAAAGATTGCAAAATGATTTAACTACAGTTACAACTCTAAATAATATTATGCGCTATTTTGCTTCTTCAGTCTTGAAAGGCACCATTGCAAAGACTAGCATCCATCGAGTCCATCAGAGGCAGAGTTCTCCTTAATTCTCGACGGGATTAACGTCAATCAACACTACAAACACATACGCAGAGCACCGAGACAGAGAGCGGACCGCATACGCTCCCAAAATATAAATTATTATGAAACGAAAGCAAAATAAAGGAGACCAAAAAGGCTTTTCCCTTTCACTTATATTACTTTTGATAAGATTAAAAACGATTTTTTAGGGGCAGGTAAGCTTAAGTAGCCTGGCACTGGCACTGGTTCCATACTTTATAAAAATGGCCGAGGCATTTATATTTGATTTTAAGTAAGACATTACGCTCCATTTGATAAGACAAGACAAGACAAGGTAAGACTGACGACCGTGTAAAATCAACCAAAATTGTAATTCCATTCAAACTGGGAAGACGATGACGCGAGGGATGACAGCCGGCGTGGGAATTAAAATGTTTCATAAAATGAAGAATGAAGAATTCCAATGGATTATTAAACTATAAAACTAAACTGCTCAAGTTTTCATTTTCAAATTTCACCTTTTCTCGCTCACCTTTTTACGTGGCAACTTGATAAATCGCCAGACAATTGCGAAAGGCAATGGAACTTCAAACTTAAAATTACGAGTAAAGTGTTGCAATGTGCAATGAATTGCAATGCAATAATTCACAAGTAGGGTTTAACCTATTCGTCACTGGGAAACCTTAGAGATTGCTTTAAACATCTTTATTGGACAACTTTTTCAAAATGTCAAAACAAGTAACCAACACTTTCAAAAAACGTCAGATCAACAAATCGACACTTTCAAAAAGATCAAAACTAGAAATCAACAACTTCAAAAACATTCAAAACTAGAAATCAACATTTTTGAAAAGGTCAAAACTAGAAATTTACTGTTTCAAAAAAGTCAAAACAAGAAAATAGTACTTTCAAAAAAGGTCAAATCAAAAAAATAACGCTTTTAAAAAGGTGAAAACTAGCTAGTAACTTACACTTTCAAAAAAGGTTAAAACAAGAAATTGACCCTTTCAAAGAAGGTCAAAACTAAAAAATACCGCATTCGAAAAGGTCAAACCTACTGACTGCCATTTTCAGAAAACGTTAAAACAAGGAATTGGCACTTTCAAAAAAAGATCAAAACAAGATATTGGTACTTTTAAAAAGGTCAAAACAAGAAAACAACACTTTCAAACAGCTCAAAACTAGTAATTAACATTTTCAAAAAAGGTTAAAACGTGAAATTAACGCTTTCAAAAAAAGTCGAAACTAGAAATCAACGTTTTCAAATAGGTCAAAACTAGTCACTAAAATTCGGAAAAACTTCAAAAGTATTTAGAAACGAACATTTTCAAAAGGGCCAAAACCGGAAATTGTCATTTCCAAAAATGTACAAACTAGAAATTTCCGTTTTAAAAAACATGCAAAACTATACATACCTATTACATACTACTTCGAAAAGGTTAACCTCGCCGTCAGTTACAGCATTTAATGCATTGGCATGTAAGTTGCACACTCCAATAGCTATAGAGGGCACTCGAGATCTCTAAAGAAGGGATAAAAGAGCGCCAGGGATATTTAATGTGTACGGATACAGATGCAGCATGTGTGCCACTGATTGACGTCTCATCTCGTATTACCATTATATGCATTATGCATCATCTGTTATCATTAGAGAGAGATTTCATGTACCTAATTCAAATTCAGAATGGAAGAAAAAAAACATGATTGGATGGAGAATGAAGGGACGGGAAGGCGATTGTGTCTACTTGTGACAGGCAAAGGGCCCCGTGGAAACCACAATGATTCTCAATCCAAAGTCCCAAACACATCTTGAGCATAACACTTGTAGGTAATAGTAATAGTGTAATGGCACTTCAGACTCTGTACACTTTTATGCCCTCCTTCTACCTTTGTAGGGGTCGTACGCATAATAATGGATAGAATTCTGAATGAAAAGGTGTACAACTAACGATAATGAACCCTTTAGCCAAAATTATATTTTAAATAATGTGAAACTCCAAATCAATTTAACATTTTACTTCACTTAAGCAATAAAAGCTCGATAGCTCGAATTGGACTTCAATTATAATAAAAAATAACAATAATCTAGTTTTATTACACAGTTTTGAAAATGACGATTTATAATTTTGATCGTTTTGGAAATATTGAATTACACTTTTGCACCTTTCTGAAAGGGTATAATTTTTGGTTCGATATTTTTGAGCGCTTTTGAAAATGATAATTATTATTTTTGATCTTTTTGAAAAGGATGATTTCTAGTTTTGATCTCTTTTAAAACAATGATTTCTAGTTTTGATCTTTTTTAAAACAATGATTTCTAGTTTTGATCTTTTTTAAAACAATGATTTCTAGTTTTGATCTCTTTTAAAACAACGATTTCTAGTTTCGATCTTTTCTGAAAACAATGATTTGTAGTTTTGATCGTTTTGAAAATGTTAAATGCAAGCTTTACGTATTTTTGAACATGCTCATTTCTAATTTTTGAGCGTTATCAGAAATGATGATTTCTATTTTTGATATTTTGAAAAAGTTAAATGCTAGTTTTACGCCTTTTTGAAAATGTTAATTGCTACTGTTACACCATTTTAAAATGTTAAATGCTAGTTTTATACCTTTTTGAAAATAATAAATTCTAGTTTTACGCCTTTTTGAAAATATTAAATTCTAGTTTTACACCTTTTTCAAAATGTTAAAAGCTACTTTTACACCTTGAAAATATTAAATGCCACTTTTGCACCTTTTTTAAAATGTTTAATGCTGTGTTACGTTTTTTTGAAAACTAACGTTTTGGCCATCTTTCAACCTTTTCAAAAAAGCAATATATGTAGTTTTAAAAATTCTCGAAAATGTTCAGTTCTAACGTTTTAACCTTGAGAAACAGCTGATTCATAGTAAAGGCAACAAGCAGCAAAACTAGTTAAAATAGAGTACAGAACAAGTTCGTGCCCAATGAGGGAACGAACCCAAGTTTTCTTACGCACCTTATGGACGGCCCCTTCAACTGACTCTATTGAAATTTGAAATTTTGAAGTCTCCTTACATTTTTTTTGTATTGTCCTGTCACTTCATTTTCATTTTCATTTTCATCCTGGACCAGACAGATAAAGATAGAAACAGACAGACAGACAAGCCACGTTGCTGCTGTTGTTGCAGCAAAGCTAGTTCAAAAGGAGAGCTTGAATGAAAGCGAAAACGAAAATGAAATTCAATTCAATTCGGTTCAATAATGAACCCTCTCATTTTCTCGTTCTCGTTCTCGTTCTCATTCTACATAGTTGTCTTTTTTATTTTCCATTTTTTACGAGTCAATGGACAGACAGGTAAATAAAAAAAACACATTTGCTTTCCAGAAGGCTTTTTATGTTACTCGCACTTACACACACCAACTTATCGTTAGAGCTTCACTGCCCTGTCTGGGCTATGCTGTGACATCTGCTCACGATTTAGACATTTAGATTTTTACGAGGGCATCCCAACCCACTTTATCATTTAAACAGAGTGCCAACTACAACTGTAAGCATACAATACTTTTCAATTCAATGATTCTATTTTTCGATAAAAAAGTCTAATTTTTATAGTAATTTAGATAAAAATGTTGAAAATGTGGGCTGAAGGTGTTTTCGTTGTCATTTTACTAATTTGCTTCTTCGGTAGCGGATATTTCAAGTAATTCCACACTGGGCATTAGTCTAGTGTATATTTTTCGAACAAACCTTTCCTTGCTATTGCTATTAATTTGTAATATTGTGCAGTATTGCTGGCAGCCAAGAAAATCATTGGCTAATCTGCTAATCTACAGGTATTTACAACATAAGCAAAGTAGCAGTTGCACATAAGTTCTTAAATGAGTTCACAGTTTAAACAAAACCGGCTATTCTGTCAAAAAACGAGTATTACCACTTTAACCTCTTCAAAACTGAAAAAATGGAAATACTGCTTTACAAGGTGTTTAATAATATGTATTCACGTTTTCAAAACAGCCAAAACTAGAAATTAACATTTTCAGAAGCATTCAAAACTATAATAACAAACACTTTCAGAAAGGTAAAACCTAGAAATTAACATTTTCAAAAAGGTCAAAACTAGGCTTTGTTTTGTTAATAAAGTTCGTCTTTCTCTCTCTATAACCAATTTTAAAAGTGTAAAACTGAATATATTGCCGTTTCAAAAGGGTTAAAAAACGTCTTTTGAAAAGCAAATTTCAAATATTACCGCTTTAAAACGTTTGCATTCCAACTAAATCAGTTATCTGAAAAATACGTACGCAAATATGGCCGTTTTAAAAAGGGACTTTTGATAGAAATTGTTAATTTAAAAGTAAACGTTTTTCAAAAATTGCCGCTTAAAAAAGAGTGTTTTCAAAATAACTGGATTTGAAAACGTATTTTCAAAATCCTGCCGCTTTTAAAAGTGCCTTCTCAGACAAATTGGTAATTTCGGAAAAACACGTTAATTTCACAAACTGTCATTTTGAACGTGAATTTAGGGAAAAAATGTTCATTTTGAAAATTTCAATTTGAAATAAATTCTCGAAAAAATTATTTTCGAAAACACTTGCACGCCAAAAAGGTGTTTCAAAAATTTTGAACCCGCAACCTAAATAGCCTGACTATTAGTTACGAATTAATTTTTGAACTGTCTGGCGTCATCAAAAACATGCACATTTTGCCTCTTCAACCAGCTCTTAAAAATGTAAATCTCTTACACATTATTTACGAACTCAATCGTTGATACGAACTACGAACTACACACTAAGTACTGAGTAATAGCTCTTTTATGGGCGCGGTAGCTTTCAAATTGGGCCGATAAGGAACACGTTTTCAAGTATTTGGTCTGTTTTTTTCCTTTTGATTGGAATTGTAATTGTAAGTATGGATTTTTAATCGTAAGCGCCTTTTTGCCTTCTTGAATTGATTCTAAAGCAAGTGTCAAAATGAAGACGTAAATGTCATTGTTAATGCACACGTGGTCGTTTTATTCAATTTTGAATTGCTATTTAGTATTCTATTTGGACTGGAATTGAAATTGGATTGTGATTACTAATACGATTGTGGTTCTGATTACTACAGTAGTTCAATGCAATAATGCCTTTTGGTTTTGGTCTAAGGAATGGAATTTCTATGAGTTTCTACGCAAAAAAAAACGTGAGTTGGGATGACCACACGTAAAATAATTATCACATCAAGTTGGGGATTAGAGGATGGAGCGCTAATGGACAAATGAACAAATAGACAAATGGACAAATGGACAGGATGGATTGATTGTGTTTTGGTCCGGCGGTGTTTTTTGGTTTGGCTTTGGCTTGGCTTGGCCTGGCCTGGCCAGTGAGATCAAAGTGTCTATCATCTCCATAATATCAATAATAATACGTCCATCATTCCTTTTTTTTCCTCGCATTTTTGATTTATTAGTGCACTGGCACTAGCACTGCCACTACTGGGCTGGTAGCTGCATACTGCATACTTATTTGTGTAGGCTTCACTGCACTGCTATGAGAGGCTCAGTCGCATTTCTAGACGAAGTTCTTGCATGGGGCAGAACTTACTTGCCAAATTATGAATTAGCTTACTATTAGCCTTTTTGAAACGGTAATATTTCTACCTATGTAGTTTAGGTAGGTACTAGTTTTTTGAAAATGTTACTTTCTTATTTTGACCCTTTTGAAAGAGTTAGCTTCCAGTTTTGACCCTTTTGAATGTGTTTATTTTTAGTGATGACCTTCTTTGAAAGTGTCAATTTCTTGTTTTGACCTTTTTTGAAAGAGTTATTTATTGGTTTTGACGTTTTCGAAAGTGTAGATTTCTTGTTTTAAATGTTTTTGAAAATGATCATTTCAAGTTTTGAACTTTTTAAAAACACTACTCATTTGCAGTTTAGATCTTTTCCAAAATGTTATAATATCTTGCTTTATACCGTCTGAATATGCAGATTTCTTATTTTGACCTGTTAAAAGTATTAGTTTCTAGTTTTGAATGCTTTTGAAAATGATGGTTTCTTTTTTGACCTTTTTGAAAGTGTTAATTACTAGTTTTGACTGTTTTTGAAAATACTCAGTTTTGTTGTTATAAAGGTTTAATTTCACTTTCATAAATTAATTTCAAACAGCCGGGCCAACTCAACTTAGGCCTACAGCCTGTAAAAGTCCAGAAACGCTGTTGCGGATGAATCGCTTAGTTCGTTGGGCTGTGGATCTGTCGGTGGGTCGGTCGGCCGGTGAATGTGCCGGGGAGAGATTTTGATTGTGATGCATGGTGCATCTCATTCATTTCCGATGCCGATCCATTATTGTGCATGAATTATGGAGATGCGTCCTAAGTGTCTGTCTATCTGTCTGCTACACCGTCCTGTCAGACGAGCTGGAAGTGGAAAGTGAAAAGAAATTATAGCACACAAAACCTATAAGAACTCCAGCATTACTATTTTATAGATACACGCATTAATACAGATTCTAAAAAGATACCGTAATTGCTATATAAAACCTTTTTAGTGAATAATAGTGGATAGCAGATCTGTAAATTAAAGTGTATATAATCACTATACTCACTGCCTGCTGGTTATGCCTATGTAGGTACATGGTCTCGTTAGTGATTCAATTATTATGAAATCAATAAACTAAATAAGAAATTTTTGATAGCTCCTTGTTAAGCAGTGAAATGTTTTAAAATAATACGTAAATAGCCAGTTTTGCACTTTTAAAAATATGAAAATATCGCATGATTTTTAATCTTAAATAGAAGTAAATACGATGTTTTCAGTTTTCACAAAAAGTCCATATTGCTTTTTGCACATTCACAAAACATATAAACCATTATTTTAAGCTTCAAAACGATATAAATAACATGTTTTGCACTTTCAAAACGACGTAAATACCATGTTTTGCACTTTCAAAAAGGCGTAAATATCACGTTCTGCACTTTCAACATGGCGTAAATGCCATGTTTTGCACTTTCAAAAAGGCATAAATATCACGTTTTACCCTTTAAGAAAAGCGCAAATACCATAATTTGGACTTTTAAAAAGGCATAAATATTCCATTTTGTCATTTTAAAAAGGCCTAAATACCCCGTTTTCACATTTAAACGGACGCAAATCTCATGTTTAATGCTTTCAAAAACGCCTAAACACCAAACATCAAGCTCTGCTCTTCCAAAAAGAAGTAAATACCTAGTTTCACACCTTTAAAAAGACGTAAAGGCCAATTAAAGCTACATACGCAACATTCAAGCCAGAACACAGAATCCAAGAATTTTCAGAAAAAGAAACCCACTTGGAAACATCTAGGGCATCTTTCTCTCTCAGGGCACTTTAAAAGGGCAAGCAAATATTCTCTGAGATTTTTTCACTTTGCGTCATTTAAAAAATGTAAATAACAAAAATAACTTACTCAATAATGTAAGTTTATATGTACCTAAATTATTTTATAAATGATCCAGTTAATATTCATTAAATCATTGTTTAAACTGTGCTGCTATAAATCTGTAAAGCTATTCTGTAAAATTATAGATTTCTACAGCGAATGCGCTGCACTATAGTGCACTATTTATAGTCTGTGTAAATGCAATGTGTCCCAAGTCCAGTAGCAACTTAATTGCAATATGTCCCAAGTCCTTATAATGGAAAATATCATTATGTGAAAAAACTAGTAAATAACACATTTCAAAACAGTCAAAACTAGTAAATGACACTTTTTCAAAACGGTCAAAACTAGTAAATGACACTTTTTCAAAACAATCAAAACTAGTAAATAACGCTTTTTCAAAAATGGAAAAAATCATTATGTGGACTTGGGACATAAGCTGAGACTGGACTTGGGACACATTGCAACTAAGCATACACCGGACTTGGGATAAATTGCAATTACACAGACGATATGTATAGGCACACAGCAAAACTGCTCGAAGCTTCTGCTTTCAGAATTTTTCGTATTATAAAACTCAAACACTTACAAAACCCCATTAAAATTTCATTGCTTTCCATTACTGCTGGTATAACGTATGCACAGCACCATAGACTATAGACTGCCGTTATATGCTTACCTATAGAGTGCACACAATACTACCAAAATGACAGGGCAGCCCGATTATAGGATTGCATGCGTAAGTCTAAGGATACATTAACAAACGCTGGAAACTTTAATGATGGCGATAAGACTAATGACTGTTTCCCAATGAATGTATCTGCTATACATATAGCCATACATAAAGTGTTATATAAAAATTAAAGATATACCTTACCTATAACAATATGCCTATAGCTGCCTATAGCTATATGTATATACTATGGACTAGTGGCTGGCAATAAAATATAGGAAAGCTGGTAAAATCATCCGAGACAGAAAATCTAGCGTGTACAACACAAAAATACAACCAACACCCACGCATCGCAATTTGTTGAGTGCATTTGCTTCACAATATAATTTTCCCTCTTCATTTATTTCCCTGTTCCTGAACGTCCAGACAATTTTCATCTCCTTCCCTAATTCCGCGTCCCAACAATAAAATTGTTATATAAGGAGCTGTAAATTTTTTAATTCACTTTTTATTGGCATTTCCTCCAATTTTCTGATCATTCCGGTGGCAGTCGGCAGTTCTACTAGTTTTGGTTTTCGATCATTGTAAGGGGACCGAGACGGAGATGGAGACGCAATAGGACAGAAAATGCGAGGGCTTTCAGTTTTTGGGTTTCATTCCATGTTTTATTGGGCAATCATTCTGTTCGGGCTCCGCTTTTAGTCGGTATAAAAAAAATGGCAAATTTATTACTGTGTAGCTGAGCGTGCGGTTTTAATTTTGATGAGACGTTTAAGTGTGTACAGTTGTTATTGAGGAATTAATGGGAGCCATACAAGCTACAATCTTTTGCGAGGAGACTTGAACTAGGGAAGACGTCGATTGAAAGTTGAGTTCATACACATGCAAATGTACTTAATCAGTTTTTTAATTATATATTTTATTAAATAAAATCCGTCGTTAATAAAATGTTAGCTGTAACATATGAAGCAGAATTTTCAAAACAGAAGCGAAACAGAATATAAAATGGCATAACACTGTTATTAAATAATGCAAAAATACACTTTTTCACAAAACGTTTTATGTGCTTCTGGAGGGAAAGGCAAGGGCTAAACATCCTGTTTACGTTTCAAAAATGAGCAAAATACCTTTGCTTGGGGCCCTCCAAAAAAGGCATTACGGGGAACTCACTCCTTCAAAAAATACAAATTATTCAATCCATGCCTTCAAAAGTGCAAAACTTGGTACTTACGTCTTTTCTAACTAGACAAAACATGTCACTTTCACCTTTTTTAAAAGCAAAATAAGTCATTTACACGATCTTTTTGAAAAAGCAAAACATGCCATTTGGATCTTTATGAAAAGCAAAGCATGCCATTTGGGTCTTGATTTTGTAAAGAAAGGAGTGAGCAGATCACAATAACTGACCAAAGCTGTCGGCCCGCCAGAAATTGGCAGAGGCCAGATGT
>JAQFZC010003646.1:0-18213 GCA_034695205.1 Dicyrtoma fusca | reverse complement strand
TACAATAATATTATCATAGATGGAATCAGCAGAATCGATTTAATATTTGGTACCAATTTTACAAGGAAAATCAAAAACAAACCTTCGGTATGTAAATCTCCGGAATGAGAAAAACGGACTCAGCTGATAACGAGGGTAATTAGGAGTCTATATTTATTTTCTTATTTTTTGAACTTCACATTATTACAGATAATATCAACCCTGGGGCAAACGTACGACTCTGGCTCCGTCAACTTTAAAATTACGTCGAGGGCTCCAATGGTTAAGAACACTCCAGTAAACTGCTGGAGGGCTCAACATTACACTACAGCTTCCGCTTTCACTGTTAAGTCGACTTCCCCTACTGTCAGTAGTATAACAAAGGCAACAACAGCAGCAAATTCTGTCCAACCTTCGAGGCATTTTAAGAGAAGGTTGCGGTTTGGTAAATGAAATAAAGAATGTAATTAATTACCTTGTTTTAATTACTCTTTATATAAGTATAATAATATTTATTAGTATTAAAACAAATATTAATAAAGATAATGTACAAATTGAATTACCTACTAAAGCTATGTAATGAAAAAAAAAAGCTGTAAAACTAGCGATGGTACCTACTGCCTACTATCGTTTCGAAAAGGATAAGAAAAATGTATAACTATATAAGCCGTAAGGTATGTACATACATAGGTAATGTCATTTACATGCTGAACCGTATGTTATTATTTATGTTTACACATTTAGTTCTATCCCACGTATCCCACGTACCTCTAACTATCATCTGTGTGTGACTAATCTGGTATGTTTTGCTATTAATGTAAGCGTGGACAGTATACATATTATGGTATACCATGCCATGTTTAATAAGGTGGATACATAAGTGATAAGCAGATGGATGATTTGTTTTCTACTGTGTTTACTGTGGCGAATGAGGTAAGCCCTCGTAGAATTTGCAGAATTTTAATGCTAATAGTGGACACAGCCACGTTTGACGTTTCCGGCTAAATTAGTCCACGTAGACTAGGTTTGGCATAAATAATTCATAATGTAAAAAATCATGAAGAATTGCATCACTTTATCTTTACAGGAATGCACATCTTACTTACGGCATACATACATATACCTATACATAAATATGTCATAGCCTATGAGTATTTCAGTCTCTGACGCCTGTGGACCAGTCCACAAGGGTGACCACTTTCAGTCCACCGTGGCACACGGAATAAAACAAACATAATAGTGTAACTATAACTCATACCAATCTAATTATTTTAAACTCTTTAAATCAAAATGTATATGAAAAATTAAAATACTTATATTTATCTTTTAAATCGCAATACTTTTTGAAAACAGATTCTGACTCCTTAAAGTACAATAAATAATTATTCACAATACAGCTTTCTTGTGACTCCTCAAACAACCACGCTTGTGGACCAGTCCACAGGCGCCAGGGACTGAAACGCTTATAGACTACGACGTATAATTAGCACCACGTCAGGATAACAGAATCTTTTGTATTTATAGCAAGAGGGAGAAGAAAAATCCAAACACAGTTCAGATTCACAACTAGTCATAAAAATAAGACCAAAGACAGAGTTTATGAATCTCTAGTCACACATCTTCTTCACCAGTAATTAGATTGGTTTGTTAAAGAGTGAAAAATAAAATAACTTTACTATAATACCTAGTTGTATTTTTGTCTCCTCACTGAATCTTAAAAGTTGACCTGTGTTTTCGAGTTGACTCTTTGACTGACACGACTGTCAGGATGGGAATAGCATTCGCTTCCCTTTTTAACAGCCTTTTTGGCAAAAAGGAAATGCGAATCCTCATGGTGGGATTAGACGCAGCCGGAAAAACGACGATTCTGTTCAAATTAAAACTAGGTGAAGTTATTACAACCTTCCCAACTATTGGCTTTAATGTGGAGACGGTCGAGTATAAAAATATTAGCTTTACAGTTTGGGACATTGGGGGTCAAACTCGGATTCGACCTCTGTGGCGATTTTATTTCCAAAACACGCTTGGGCTCATTTACGTCGTGGACTCGAGTGATCGAGAGCGGATCGGTGAGGCGAAAGACGAACTGATGTCAATGATGGCTGAAGACGAGCTCCGGGACACTGTCCTCTTAGTTTTTGCCAATAAGCAAGATTTGCCCAATGCCATGAGTGCAGCTGAGATGACGGACAAATTGGGACTCAATTCAATAGTGAATAGAAGCTGGTATATTCAGTCAACGTGTGCCGTGACCGGGAATGGCCTCTACGAAGGTCTGGACTGGCTAGCCAGTGAACTTAAAAAGTTCAACCGCTAATTGTTATGATTATATTTAGCCATGTAATTATAATCTCATGTATTATAAAATTATTAAATACTGTGCAAGTTTCTGTGTAATCCAATAATGTATTATTTTGTTAACTTACCGAGTGATATTTGCTAATACTTAATTACACTTTAAAGTGGATTTCCTATAGCACTGATAGATCGTGTAATGATTTATTATATTTTATTATGACTAAATATAAACTACAAAAAGTAAGTTGTAACATTATTTAAGGGCTTTAATTGAATTTATTGTTTTCAATAAATTAAACTCTATAGTTTACATTTAGTTTGATTGCAAAATCGTATTCGCTTTATTACGTACACCTTCATCAGTAATCACCTGTAGAATAGAATCAAATACTACATTTTAACGGTATAACAAACGCATGTATGTAGGTACCTAGTATTTTTATCTTGAAAAAAAAGTTACAAGTGGAAATTCAATTTACGAGTTGTAAATCCGCCATTTTTTTAATATGAGGAACAGTGATACCTATTTACTTTTTTTTATAAGCACACACCTTTTTAATTTAAAAGTTGATTTTTAAGCCTCAAACTCTCAAAGTCAAAATGAAACTAATTAATTACATAGTAAGGATAGATGAATGGTTTGAAGCCGGAACTACACTTACGTCACAATGCTTCTTTGCCCAAGATATGGTATTATATGAAAAATAACAGGTAATACCTCATACATTGCTATCCAACTTATTTACTAACAATAAGCGTGTGACTTTACCTGAACTCAGAGCACGCATTAATAACAGCTTATCCCTGAGTCAATCACGGAATTTTTTTGTTTGCCACTGCTGATCTTCCTTTAATAAAATGCTAAATAGGTATTATAGTCAATTAACACTTCAAATTGTGATATGTGCACTGCATACTTAGGTATACATAATAAATTATTTAAGTATTAGGTAATAATTAAGTTGAATAAAATTGCTAACAGTAATTATACGTACACCTATGACATGCACAATTGCATAAATCTGTCCGGTACATTATTGACATAAATAATATTTTGATTTATTAGTAGGTAACGTTATTTGGTGCACGGTAACAACTTCGAAAACCATATCTTCGAAACCACATTGTCAAAACTATACTTCGAAAGACAATATCTTCGAAAACTTTATTCTCGAAAGCCACGATTATCGGTAGCCAAATCGTGAACACATTTCTTTGCAAAATACAAAGTCGTCCTGCGTTCTAATGAATTCTAGCCATAACGAGGATCGTCAATACGACCAATATCGTAGTGGCCAATACTACGAATGTATATTTACTATATTGGGTAAGCGGTAACAACTTCGAAAACTATATCTTCGAAACCATATCTTCGAGACAATATCTTCGAAAGACAATATCTTCGAAAACTTTACTTTTGAAAATTATTTCTTCGAAATACTATAACTTCGAAGACTTTATTTAAGACATTATCTTCGAAAGGCTGTATCATTGAAACCTTGAATTTCAAAAATCAAGTTTATCGGTATCCAAATCCTTGATGCATTGATTTGCAGAAGTCGTCGCATGTTCTAATGATCCATAGTGAAAACGGCGACCGTCAAATCGACGAAAATTCTCGTCGTATTGAACTCTAACCTACATGTGCAAAACGACGAAAGCTATATGCTAAAACGACAAAAGCACAGAAGTATTTGTGCCAATATACATAATAGGACGAAATTTTTTATTCAAGCTGAGAAACGGCGAATCGATATGGTCAATAAGACGAAGCGAAGTCCATCGAAATGGTGAGTATGACCTCTCGCACATTTGTTATTTACAACTTGAATCGGTAAAGCGAATTAGACGATAAACTGGAGGTGAAAGTCCTTGTCTTGTGCCTATTTGTAACGGCATCCCACCGTGCTCCAGAGTTATTGTAATTAGATATTTGTGATTTAAGTGCAAATTAATTTTTTTCTCAATTGGGTGTACTCTCAGAGCCGTCTTGTACGCTCAGTGTTTTCTTGTTTTGTAGTGCCGTGTTACCCACCTTAATCACTAACGACGAGCTCACATATTGTCCTAATTAGTGTTCAGTGACGGTTTTTTAAGTCAAATAGTGTTTTGTACTGTCTTTTCTGGTCCTTGATAATATCTTCCGGCGGTTTGATTTATAAAGTGAAGTAGATATAGGGAGCGACAGTAAAGCGGATTTAAATGATTGTGTGACTTGGATTTTTGAATCAAATTTGTTGGCACGTTTTCTGTTTTAACTTACTTTCTACTTACTACATTGTAGTTGGGGTATGTGGGTTTGGATGATAATTTGTAAGCTTTGGGGGTTTTGTGAATGTTTTTGTCGGTACACTCTTAAAATGGTTGTTCTTGCGTTTTCTTTTCTGGGAATGGTTTTGGTATTTGTTGAATGTTTTATTTATCTGTGGATTTTGATTGGAGATTCGGATTGTTTTTTGTTAGGCGTGATAATATATTACCCGTACGCTTTTCGGGCTTGGATAAGTTTTTGAAATTTTCGAATCCAAATATAACAGCTAATTTAAACTGAATTAAAACTAGCTAAAGAAGCAGCCAAAAGATTAAAAAATGCGTGCCAAACGTATGTAAAATTAATAATTGCTAGTCTATTTATTAAAAGTTCTTTTAATTTTTTTGATTTTTCAAAATTTGTGATTTCCCAGGGAAACCAAAAACATTACGAATTGAAGACCTTCGCTTCGGGATAGTGCAACACAAAACAAAACAGCTTAGTTTGTTTGCTGTAGAGCTGAATTTAACAAATTTAAGAATAGACAATAATGTTAAAAGGCTTACGGGTAACAAAAATTTAGTTTTGGATATTAAAATATTTGTACGTTAAAAAACGTATTTAAAATTGTTTTTGCTACACAAAACACATGCCCTTTTAGCATTTACTCAACTTTGTTACATTGATCACAAGTATGATGATGTGCTGTGAATATAATTAACAATGGAGCTATAAATTATTGTAAATTATTAATTAAACGTGTTTTTATTAAATATAGTAGTTTTTATATGTATGGTATTTTTTGATTGTTGATTATAAAATACTGGATACATCTCCGTTGGTCATTTTAATTCTACGTCCGCTTACTGCGCATCTGTGGGGGGGGGGTGACGACAGGTTGATTTCATTAATAACTATATTGCATTTGTCCAATATTGGCCGGCTAGAGTAACACAATGAGCGCTCTCTCAATTTGGAGGAAGAAGGAATTGATCCAAGAAGTAACAATAATCTGAAACCAAATTTATACTAATAACACGAAATAAAAAAAATATTTAGTTTGGAATAAATATTTTGCGTTGTATTATAAAAACAAATTAGTTGATGAAAGAATTGCAAAACATTGCTGTTCTTTGAATTACACCAACCAGGCACTGTAAAGACAAAAGCTTTTGACGTGATTTGATTTAATAACAACCGTTTACTAAAGAGCAACGAATTGGATTGACTGATTTCAAGGTATTACAAAATAAAACTAAAACATGATCCATGGGCCTCCTTATATTTATACTTTATTCTAACTGCAATCCTACAATGGAGAAACAATTTTCAAAGAGAGCTAAACGTGAATTGGTGATTAACAGATAAAATATTACCATCCAGGACATAATATGAAAAGGTTAAAAACCAAGAATATAAAGCAGGAATTGCACTTTGTTGCATACTGCGTATATACATTCAGTTTCTCACACTTGTATAACATGACTTGACAACACTAATGCAAAATCTTGGGCGCAAGAGAAACTACATATAGGAGGTCGTAAAATGTACCTAGAGAACTGCTCCTCATGTAGCCTCAGTTTAAAGTCCTGAATTAAGTAATAATCCATAAAACTACTCCTACCTCAAAAAAGACAAAGGAATTGTACTAAATCGTGGCATAGGTCAATGACATCAGCTGTCCCAAATTTATAACTGTACATCTCTTTGGTTACTACCCTCAAAATTCAAAAAATCAGGCAACCAGCAGTTGCAGTCATAACGACTGGCGAGAACTACAGCGTAAATAATAAAGAAGCAAACAAAAGCATATTAAAATGCAGGAATATAAGCGCCAGCAAGTACAAAGAACTAATTGTGCATAAGCATTGGCTTTGTAAGTTTTGAGTTCAGAGTACGTACATACACGCTCATAAGATGTTTAGACACCTGCACCACCACACCACTCCGTGAATCTAGTCCAACGAACGCAACAAAGCTAGTTTGTGCATTACTTGTATACAATCTATATATCGTGCAGTAAAAATTACATACAAAACTGTTTTTTATGTAACCTTCCTTAACAAAGTAGTTTTAAAAACTACTTTGGTAAGGAACACAAATATTGGTAATTAAAACAATCCATAAGTGGTAAACTGGCTTTGAGTAATTTTTGGAGTTCGGATTGGAAAGCGTTTGAAAAAAACTGTTTATTAATGCTTTTTAAGTTCAATGATGCTTTATAATGCTAGTAAAACTCAATTTAATGATTTATAATGCTTTGTAGCCTTCCATAATGTTTTTAATGCTTTAAAAAATATTTTTTGAGCTTTTTCGATTAAGTAGAAGGTGTGAGCTCTAAAACACTGAAAACCAACTATTTTGGCCTTAATAATGCTTTTAATGCTTTTGGGTTACCTTGTTAAATAATATAACAAGATGTGAATTTTGAAAGTGTGCAGACACCGCTTACAATTTGGTCAACGTTGAAAAAAATTCATCTGTTAGTTACTGCGTCGACCATAATCACAAGTTCCGTCATTTACGTTCCAAGCGTTGGACATATCAGTGTCACTGTCAGTGTACAGTTTTCAACCAATCCACTTTGCTACTTGCCTTATTCAAACGGTAAAACGAAACTTTTTTAGTACCAAGCGATTAACTAGTAAGCCAGACTTATGGTGACATTTTTATTCAATTCAATATTTTTGTTTTTGATTTTACAAATTGTGACACACTTCTCCGTGAATTCTGGTAGCTTGCGGGCTCAAAAATACCATGAAAATGGCTATTGAAATCGAAACTGAATCTGAATTTAAATCTGAAACCAAAGTTTCATAAACAAGTACCATAGATCGACCATCATGGTGAGTACAATCTGCGGGTATTACCTCTACCTGTCGCCAGTGAAGTAGACTGCTCAGTTGTTCAACGGTCAACTGTCATCAGTTTCAAAATTATGGTAGTCCCCCAAGATCTTGGCTATTTTTCAAAGGTAGGGTAAAGGCTTGCAATTGTGGTCGGTCCCTTTTGTACCCATTACCCAGTGTCAACGGTCAACGGAAATCGAACGCACCTGGTTTTGAATCTTCGGGTACTGGACTTCCCATAGAGTATAATACCGTAGTTGACCGAATTATCGCCGGGGCTCTAATAATCGCCGGGGTCTAGACATTCTTAATTCAATAATCGCCGAGGCTCAAATAATCGCCGGAGCGGTTATTCGGAATATGCACCAGTGCTTTGGTAGCCCGTGCAGTTAGGCTTCCTTGCAAATAACAATAATTTTCGTTATGCGGAAAGGGCGTATATTTAAATGCTTACATACCATTATTCCATTATTAGTTTCAAATGAATAATATTATTTTATTGCTGAACTTGTTACATATAATTACGTTTGGTTGAAATGAAATATGTCTGTCTGATGGTTTTATGCCTTTTTTAAATTTCAGTATTTTTTCTAGGTAATCTGAGAATTACATATTTTTACATAAATAGAAATTTAAAAATTGTAAATTGCGTTTTTCGTTTTCACAGTTCACTATTTCAGTAATGATTCTAAAAACAATAAATTCTCATCACGTAATGACCTAGTCCAGTGAGTTTACGTTGGGGTTTAGTTATTTTTGCAGCTACACGAACTACATAAATAAGCCAAGTGAGAAAACGAGAAACAAAAAATGAATTGAAATTGTATTGTAATTATAACAGTGCTTTAGCAATTTAAGTTGCAGTGAACGCGCAGTAGTTTGGGATTGTGATAGCTTTCACAATACAAACTGCATTTTCACAAAACCATTCATCATAATTTTAAAGCTCTATGCATAATCGCCGGTGCTCAAATACACGCCGGGGCTCAAATAATCGCCGGGTTTGAGGCTCAAAGTTTGGATAATCGCCGCGGCGATTATTCGGTCAATTACGGTATGTCAGGTTTCGATTGACATTTGAGACTGGTGACTGGGTAAAAAAGTGGACGACCACAATTGCAAGCCGTTACCCTAAGTATTGAAAAATTGGGTTTTTTGTTGTAATTATATTTTGCTCTAGTTTGTTGTGACGTTTTTTAGCTTAGTTTCGCTTAACGGCTTAACGGTCAACGGTGTTTTCAAAACGTATTATTAGTTGTTACTTATTATTGTAATATTACTGATTTTATGTACCGTGCTATTTTATATACATCCGTAATCTATTTGCAAGGAGAATAGTAGATTATAGTTAACAACAATGGATAGTCCCTTTTGCTTTACGAAAATAATGGATTGTGGTCCTTAAGGACCCTTTGGAGAACCTGTACTCTTGGATGGCTTGTACTGATAACTGATAGCTGATAATGCAGGATTAAAACTACGATAGACAGATTAAAGCTGATAACGAGGGTAATTAGTAATCTATATTTATTTTCTTATTTTTTGAACTTCACCTTTATTACAGATAATGTCAACCCTAGGGCAAGCATACGACTATGGCTCACTAGTCAGTCAACTTTGAAATTACGTCGAAGAATCCAGTGCTTAAGAACATTCCAGTAAACTGCCGGAGGGCTCAACATTACACTACAGCTACAGCTTCCGCTTTCACTGTTAAGTCGACTTCTCCAACTGTCCACTGTCAGTACAACAAAGCCAACAACAGCAGCAAATTCTGTCCACCCCTTGAGGCATTTTAAGAGAAGGTTTCGTTTTGGTAAATGTAATAAAGAATATAATAATTACTAAAGAATTTAATTAATTATAATTATAATCTTTATAAGCAAAGCAAGAGAGTAGAGTACCGATCGTTTCGAATAGGTTAAGAAAAATGTACATAAGTATTAAAGGTACGTAGGTAATTGTCAATTACTTACTGAACCGTGTGTTTACATATTTAGTTCCATCCCACGTATTTTTACCTCAACTAGTATCTGTGATTTGACTAATCTGGATTGTTTTGCTATGTATATTGCATGGACAGTAATTATATGGTATACCATGACATGTTTAACCTTTTCGAAATGGCAATATAGTTTTACACCTTTTGGAAAGTGTTGATTTCTAGTTCTGACATTCTTGAAAGTGTTCATTTCCTGCTGTGACTCCTTTGAAAGTGATAATTTCTAGTTTAGAACCTTTTGGAAAATGTTAATTTCTAGTCTTAACTTTTTTAGTAGTGTTAATTTCTAGTTTATACCTTTTGGAATATCTTAATTTCTAGTTTTGACTCATTTGAAAGTGTTAAATTGCAGATAAAAGCAGTAAATGACTTAATGGTTTGCCAGTTGCGAATAGGTTAATAAGGTAGGTAAGTGATAAGTAGGTGGATGATTTGTTTCTAATGTTTGCTGTGACGAATGATACATATATGTAAACCCTCGTAGAATTTGCAAATTTTAATGCTAATATTGGACACAGCCACATTTGACGTTTCCGACTAAATTAGTCCGCGTAGACTGGATTTGGCATAAATAATCCATAATGTAAAAAAGAATGAAGAATTGCATCACTTTATCTTTACATGAATAAATATCTTACTACATATATATTAGCACCACGTCAGGATAACAGAATATTTTGTATTTATATCAAGAGGGAGAGGAAAAATCCAAACACAGTTCAGATTCAAAACTAGTCATAAAAATAAGACCAGAAACGTAGTTAACGACTCCCCAGTAATTAGAATAGTGGTAAAGAGTGAAATATAAAGCAACTTTATTTTCAGAACATTTTTTGCAGTCGGTGCAACTATAGTGATATTTTTGTTTTCTCACTGAATCCTAAAGGTTGAACACTTTTTCCAAATTGGCTGTTTGACTGGAACGATGGGAATAGCATTCGCTTCCCTTTTTAACAGCCTTTTTGGCAAAAGAGAAAAATTCGAATTCTCATGGACGCAGCAGGAAAAACGACGATTCTGTTCAAATTAAAACTAGACGTTATTACAACCATCCCAACTATTGGGAAACTTAAATGCTATGCGCCGTCCTTATGATTATTGTTAATTCCATATTTTAAAACTCAAGTTTATTCCAACAGTTTATCCGTAAGTATATTCAAAAATTACAAGAAGTTACATAATAAAGACATTAGATTTTCTATCGTGAAATAAATTTCGGTAATAAGATTATTAAATTATTCTCACTGAACGTAAGTGATTACTTGTATATTAATATAATCTAAGCACCAAAAATTAGAAAAAGTCATCCGCAGGAACGACGAAAAATTCTGCGGGTCTAAAATCTGCTGGAACTTCACCGGAAATGAAATGTGTGGTCTTGAGTCGCTTCGGAATCTGTGTACTTCCATCAAATTCCACACTAAAAAATCTCTCCAGACCCCCCTGCCATTTCAATTGGAAGCTCTGGCCATCCGGGAAGAGAAAGAGATCCCAAAATGAACTTGAGCCGTCTGGAACTGCCGTCAAATCCCCAGCAACAGGACCAGCCCCCCTTGTCCCAGAATATCCTGTCCTGATTTCACTCATGTTTTGAAAGCTAGTGTAATTTGTGTATTGATGATTGAAATTAAAACTAGTATTTGAAACTGAGCCCGATTTTGAAATCAAATTATACTGTAGCTCCCCAGATCGCCGTCCGACGTGAAGTTCCCCCATCCCGGTAGTTTGACCCGCCAGAAGGATTCTCATTTTAATCACGGGGTCCTGCCATGCCTCGGCGTAGCCCCGGAAGTAACCCAATTGAAACTGCCACAGATTCTTGTAGTTTGACATATTTTGATACTGGGCCAATTTCTCCAGGGGGACGAGTACAATTTCATTCTCTGTCGACAGCTTCCCCTGCAAAATCCCAACTTCTGCGAAGTTGACATTTTCGTCGCTGTCGCCGTCTGCCGTCGTTCCCTGTCCACTAGTTTCGTTGACGATGGCACCAGCTGGTCGTGGTGGGGAATATTTGAGCATTATTTTTAGATATTTGTTCAAATTCGGATCCGTTAAAAGTTGAACCTGCTGCGGTAATTCATTGATCAAATTCTCATCTTGGGAATAGAGTCCCCTTAAAAACTGAAGTAACTGTTCAAATTTGGCGATTTGGCCTGCACTGGAAACCGAATTTTTATCAGCCGGCGGATCTTCGGTCATCAAAGTATTCAGAGTTTCACATCCAACCAGAATTAGGGGACCCGTGGGTAACATCCGTATTTTAGAAAATGTGTTCGAGAACTGCTTAACGTATCTTCGAATTCCATTCCCGGTTTTGTAGACATCTTGGATTTGGCTAGTGACGGACTTGGAGAAGAATTCATGGAATTTCTCAAAGGCTTGAGTTCCAGCCAACCGAAGGAGCTGAAGGTGGCTCCAGTCAAGTCTATTGTCGAAGGAAAAAACGACTAAAGTTGTATTGGGCTTTTTCAAATCTCCAGTGGATTCCAGGAGGGAAGTTACTCCGGTGGACATGATGATGTCATTACTGTCCACATCGATAAAATTGTTCGATTTTTTAATCCCATAGAAATGTGACTGAAGTTTACGAACGGCCTTGAAGAATTGTGTGGGATACTTGACAGCCTTCTTCTTTTTTTCTGCTTCTACTTTAGCTCGAAATGAGGGGAAAACCGACAGGATTTGAATCATGTCAGCGGACATTCGGGGTTCAGAAGTATCGTCTTCGTTCAACGTTGACTGGACGATGTTACGGATACTTGACAGAATGATGGGCGTTCCAAAGATCGTATTTCGAAGATCCCAGTCCAACTCAAAATCGGGGAAAATGTACGCTCGGTCATCTTGCATCCCTTGAAAGCTGTTGTAGTAAAGACATTGAATTGCCAGCAGTTGTTCCGAAGTTAAAGTCACATTACGGAGTTCAATGGCCTCGGAAAGGATTTCGTAACCCTCAGATTCAGTGTGAGCTAAGAGTTTTTCATAAAATTCCTTCCCGAGCCATCTGACTCGGTTTTGGTTGGAACAGGGTGGGGGTGGCTGGGCCGATTCAGGGGACTGGCGACTATGAACTAATGGCAGTGTTTTATTTTTCAGATGAGGTTCAACCAAACTGTCCGAATTTAGTGCATATTTTAATAATCGCTTCAAATTTTTACGCTCGATTTTTTTCATCCATGCTGGTGAACTGGAACTGTTGACCGAGGAAACATTACCAATAGTCTCATTTTGATTTTGACTTAAACTTAAATTGTTGGTATCATCAGTAGTGTTGTTTTTCCCCTCATTTTGTTGTAAGTTGTTATAGTTTTGGTCGAGCAGCCAGCAGAACAGGTGTACAAATTCTTGTAAATCTTCGTCATTTTGAAATTTATTCTCGGCCCTCATCGAATCGGACAAGGCATCGAAGTACAGCAGCCTTTGGTGTGGGGGGATTTGCTCTTTTAAAATTGTGGCGTAGTGCTTCACAGTATCGTTTTCATTTTGAAAAGTAATGTTTTTCCCAAAAACGGATTGATTCTGTTTTTCTTTACGCTGGGAATTGGCAGTAGTTGGACTGAAAGAGTTTGAACTGATGGCTTTTTCTGCCTTATTTCCTGCCCCATCCTGATTCGGTCTAGTGTTTTTAATGATGGACCCATTTGTTAAGGAAGCAATCTGGAATTAAATTAACAGAAATGACAGTTACTGACAAAATAATTCATAAGAATATATCGTAGATGTAGTTTCACAAATTGTTCTTTAAACATTTCAGCTATTCTTTTCTAACCGATCCGAGCAGATCAATGGAATTAGGGTCATCGTAATCTTCATCGTAAACGTCTGGGGACTGTGTCACATTCTTCTCATGGCTTCTGGTTCTTCGATAACTCTGTACTGTGTGTATCTGAATATAGTAGGAAACAATCAAAAGGTCAAAATATAAAATACTAATAATCACATTAATTCTAAATTTAAATACTAACCAACCTAATGTTAATGTTAAACGTATTCCAACTTTTTAACGGTATTTTAAGTTGAGACTTTATCGAAATGCAATAATTATTATTATTAGTTGTTAGTTTCGATTATTAAACAGGTGACAGGCAATTGATTACTCACGTTTATAGTAACACAACAGACTAAAATAATGCTAACAGCCACGGGCGAACGCAATAATATCATTTTATTCACAGAATTTTTCTTTGGACAGAGTGACCGAAGCTTAAAACTGAAATGATCTGTCGATCAATGTACTCACATGAAATATGTTTGATTAATTCGTCTATTTTTATTTTTGATCACCCGCTCTACTTTTTTCGTATCCAAGGACAAAATCACAAATCAGCTTTAAAGACCGACCAAACATTGAAGGAAAGAAGTAATTTAACTAATCTTGTATTAACATTATGTGTAGCAGTAATAAGTCATTAACTTATATGATTATTATCATTATTATTATTATATTGATTATTTATGTACTTAAATACGATTTATAGAGACCGAGTGTACCAAAATGGTACAACAGAAGTCCACGTATCTGCGTAATCTGAAAGAGCAGTATTTGACACTGACAGTATATTGACAGTATAATTATACATATTTATGTAGCAATAGAAAAATATTCCTAAAGTTTCGTCGGTGCATGAAATAAAAGATAAATAGAATCTTGAGTCGAGATTGAAGTCATTGGAACATAACAACTATTACTATAAAAGTTATTCAAGCTACTTTATAATTAGATAAAGATGAAGTTCCCTCGATGTTAGTTTGACCTTTGACCTCAAGACTCGGTTTGTACTGTACTGGGATATGGACTGCGTCTGCTACAACCCCATAGTAATTAGTAACAGAAACAGAAACTACAGATTCATCATCACACTCACCCCTATACCACTAATGCGACATTTACAAACGATGCGATGGGATCAAAAGTAGGTAACTTTAAAGTTTTCCGATCCAAATAGTTATGAAACTATTAACTAATTATTTAATGTCAATTTGTTAAATGCAATTTAGACGTCAACGTTCGCTAAAATAAATATTAACATCTACATAAGAAGCTAGTCAATTTTATTACACTGCGGTTGATACCAACATATAGTTGACAGATGATAGGCAACCGCATTTAGTTAATATTAAATAGACACGGAAACCAACAAAGAACAAACACATGATTGCAAATAACAGAATAACATGAATAATTATATGTAGGTACATATGGCTGGATTAACGTTAAATTAAACTGCCTTCTTTAGACTAAATTTTACTACTAAAAAACTTAAGTTTGAGCAGTCTATAAAAATTGCTGCATCTTACTATATGTTCATTTAAGTAGTATTTTAAGTTGGTATTCTAAGTTATATTTATAATATTCTTTATTTTTCTACCCGAAACGTAACCGTTTTTTGAAGTGTCGCAGTGGATGTTGTGCTGAATGTGAGACTGATACTGGTGTTGCATCCGTTGATGACGTCAAAATGGAGATTGAAGTTGAAATTGAAGTTATTTTATTGCTTTCGTTCCCGAATTTCGTGTCCTGTTGAACCACTGGAACGAAAGGATTTGCAGATTGAATAATTTTAACTTTGATTCTCCCCTGCGTGTATTTTCTTCGAATTGCTGATAGTAGCTTCAATTAAATTAATACAAAATTACTAATTAATACATTTTTCCAGTACGTTGTTAAGATAAAGCTTATTCTTGTAAATTGCAGAATAAATTATGTGTATTCCACTTACCCGTCCTGACAGATGATGAAAATCTTGCAAGGTGAGGAGGATTGTGCAGGGTCGGCTGTTTCTTTGACTTAGTTTTTTACTCTTGTCTTGTCCATGAGGGCAAATAATGTGTAAATTCGACTCTTTGTTTGTATCCAGGACAAAGCTAGTAGTAGCAATAGTATTAGAACTTTGAGATTTCTTTTGTGAGAATTTTGAAAATTGGTTGTAAGTTGTCGATGAGCCATCGCTACGAGCGTTGACAGGAACAATGTTATTCAGAATGAGAATAAAAAGAACGGTGCCAGTCACACTGACTTGTGCTGGGATGAACTGTGACCCTCTTGACAGAGTGTCTGTTAGCAAATTGAGCGAGTGGACACGTTTAATTGTGTAAATTAGCTGTCTATAAAAGGCTTCCATATTATTTATATTTTTACAAGAATTATAATTATTCCTGTTTTTGTTTTGGTTTTGGCTTTGGGGTTTACTTTGAGTACGCTTGAAGCGTCCCATTTTTGCTTGCATTGTTCTGAATTTAAATTTTTAGGATTTACAGAAGGCAAATACGATTCAAAAATGACACTGTTTTCAGACTAACCAGTATTTATACATCGCATGGATCTGTTGCTGAATCGAAAGACGCAGAATCTCTATTTGCCTCGGTTACAATTTCTAAAGGAGGACCTTGCGGATTGCAGATACCGTTGCAATTATTTCAAGATTTGATCTCCTGAAATGAAAATAATGAACATGACACCAGCCTTTTGACTGATACCATTTGCTGTTGAAAAATGTACAGTCAATATTGTTGCTGGCACATCATTTAGGGAGGGTGTCAGATGTCGGACTGGCTTAACTTTCTTCGCCATCGAACACTAGCTTAAGTTCTTTTGGTCAAATAATATCATTAGTACGTACCTATATGAATAAAGGAATTATATAAAATAAAATTCAAAGAAAGAATAGTAGGACAACGCTCTTGAATTAGAAGGATTTTGTTTTGCTATTATTATTTTTATTTAATTAACAGGGGAAGTTTACAGTGCAGTGTTTACGCCTTTTAGATTTGAATGCGTTTTGTTTTGGTTTATCTGCTGCTGTTGGTATTGCGTAGGTTCAGAGTATATACATACATATCGCCGCTTACGATGCACAATGACGCATATCCTTAAAGGCAGAAAAAGACTCGTAATTTCTCCACTTTCCAACACATATGTAAGTACGAGAGCGGGTCATGTTTTGAAATCAAAGTTTGGCATGTTTTAAAGTGTAAATCGAGGTTTCGCAAGTTTTAAAAATAAGGCAAATCGACGTTTTCATGGTCTAATAAAGCGAAAATCGGGGTTTCGCATGGTTTGAAAAAGTGCAAATCGTGTTTTCGCACGTTTTAAAAAAGTGCAGGTCAAAGCTTTTTCATGTTTAAAAGCAGCGCAAATCGGGGTTTTACATGGTTTAAAAAAATGCAAATTGGGGTTTCTTAAGTTTAAAAAAGTGTAAATCGTGATTTTTCTTGGTTTGAAAAAGTGCATTAAATCAAGTTTTTGCTTAGTTTGAAAAAGTGTAAATTGGGGTTTCTGAAGTTTGAAAAAGTGTAAATCGTGATTTTTCTTGCTGTGAAAAAGTGCAAGTCAAGGTTTTGCATGATTTGAAAAAGTGTAAATCGAGGTTTCGCACGTTTTGAAAAAGTGTAGGTCAAAGTTTTTCATGTTTAAAAAAGCGCAAATCGAGGTTTTGCATAGTTCGAAAAAGTAAAAATCATCGCTTTGCACGTTTTAAAAAGCACAAAAATTAGTTTTGACACAGTCCTAAATGGGGAATTTAATCAATATGTAAACAAAACTGGTTAGCTACCTATGTGGCGTTTGGAGGTTTTATAGATGTACGTCGTTTGTCATTTTGCATCTTAAGCGATGGTATACGTAAGTATACCGTGTAGAGTGTTCACGTTGAATATTTTTCTTCGTGTTTTCTGCCTTCATTAATTCGAATTCGAAGTCACACACAGTCTGGTGTCAAATGAATGGATTATCGCAGGTAATCGATATGTGCATTGGATAGGTAATGGTTTGTAAGAGGATATATAATACTCATACCCTCCACCTGGCTTTTGTATACATATAATAAAATGAAAGCATACAGATAATGATAATAGAATGCGACAGCTTTTATTAGTTTAATGTTTAGAGTTTGATTCAAGTCAATCCACTCAGTGATCCATGGAAAGAATAACACGTCAAGTTCTAAAATCTGCTCAAATGTGAAGTTTGATCTTTACACATACTGTAACAATGTGATGCCAAAACCGGAAATAAATCAATCCTTGTCACTAAGTGAGTCTCGTCTTATTACCACTTTAACGTTAATCATTTAACATGGCAATGAGGGGTGACAATTGACACAGAATGTAATAACATTCCGGGGGCACTAATTGTCTCGAACTTCCTTATCCACGAAGAGGGCTGCAAGCTTTTGCAGAAACTTATGAGTTCAGGCTGAGGTTGGTTTCTCCCAGGCGGAGGGTCGGCGAACCCTCAAAGCGACCCCACGGGGGGAGGCACTGACTTAGTCCTCGTGCAGAGGGTGAGTGACCTGCTCCCTCACCTCTCTTCTAGGTCACCTCGGTAATTCTCCGTGGGTCACTCCCACGAGCTGATCTGTCTATCACGGCTCCCCACACGCCGGTGGGGGAGCTGGGTCCAATCCACTTCTCTCCGACACTGACCCGGGTTGATGAATGCAACTGTATCACTTCAAAACCTATAGTCCTTCACCCCTCTCTACTAGTTGGAGAGATGGCCGGGCCAGGCCTACTTCCTTCTGCCGCCTCCCTGTTCACGGGAGGGGAGTATACTACAATGATGCTTAGCTACCTTTGACTAGATCGGATGAGTATGGAGGATGTTTCGTCCCAAGGAATTTAGTAATTCAGGAATGTCACATTTATTGTTGCACACAGAATTTAGACACTTTTATTTAATGAGTCTCACTAGGCCAAATTCAGAAAATGCAATTAATTCAGATATTCTAACTATCTCAGGCGAAACACACTAACTAATAGATTCAGGGCTGACCGCCCAACTGATGCCAACAGGGCAATTAATATTAATTTATCACTCTAGGGCTGACCGC
>JAQFZC010003645.1:0-18214 GCA_034695205.1 Dicyrtoma fusca | reverse complement strand
CAATTACAAAGACATGCACGAACTGATTTACCAGGCTGCATTGGCAGCTGGATTAAAAACTGAAAGTCAGACATGCAGGATTAGAAATTACGGGCCCAAATGGTACGACGGTGAATGTAACCAGCTGAAAAAAACGGCACTCCAACTACTACGCAGTTTTCGATCGCACAAACTTCAAGGAATGGATCCAACTAAAAACTTGAGTACCTACTTAGCAGCACAAAAAAACTACAAAACAGTTTGCAACAGAAAGAAAACAGACTTTTTCAACAGTATTCAAACCCTCATAATGGAAAGCAAAGACTCTGCGTCATTCTGGTCTGCGATTAATACTTTTCGAGACAAAAAATACAGTTACACCACCAACAACATAGCAAACTGGGAATGGGAAGAGCACTTTCGAACGGTGTTTGAAACGGACGACAGCAATGACAGTATTCAGGTGGAAGAAGCACCAAGCAGCCTAAGTACAGAAATACTTGACTGTGAAATATGTATGTTTGAACTCATTGAAGCAGTCAAAAAACTCGGGAATAACAAAGCACCCGGTACTGATGGCATACCAAATGAGGTTTGGAAAAATCTTGGCTACAGTGCAAACTGCTATCTGCTAAAGATATTAAATGATGCATTCAACAATAATATCCCTGACAACTGGAGTGAAATAATCACAGCACCAATATTCAAGAAGGGGGACCGTGACACCGCGAGTAACTACCGACCAATATCCTTAATTAAAACAATTTCAAAACTCTTTACATGTATACTTTCGGACCGCTTAAGTATATTCTGCAAAACGAACAACATAATATCAGAAAACCAGGCAGCTTATAAAAAGAGATACGGATGTACTGACCATATTTACACACTGTACCTGACGATTTTAAAGAAGTTCAACAAGCCCAAATTTAAGACTTCAGGAAAACTGTATACTCTGTTTATTGATTTAAACCAGGCATTTGACTCAATCAGAAGAAATAAACTATGGACAAGACTGCGGCAGGCGGGATTTAGCAGCAAGTTTGTCAGTTGCAAAATACAAGAACTGTATAACAATGCAAGAACAAAAGTGCGATGTAACGAAGGGTACACAGACCTTATCAAAATACTGACCGGAGTACTGCAGGGAGAAACACTATCCCCAACACTTTTCACAGTTTACATCGATAAAATTACAGAAATTCTTAAGAATAGCGGCATTAGTGGCATACAGATGTTCAAACTTGAGATACTGATACTGCTATACGCGGATGACATAGTACTTATGGCGTCCAACGAACTTGACCTACAACGACAGATAAACACACTGAGCACATTCTTTGAGCAAAATAGCCTAAGGGTAAACCTGTCCAAAACCAAAATTGTAATATTCCGGAAAGGAAATAAGCTGAGAAACTCGACGAGCTTCAAATGGAATAATCAAAAACTGGAGATTGTTAATAGTTATACTTATCTTGGGGTGCCGTTTTCGCAGAGCGGAATCTTTAATACTGCCAAAACTCACTTTTTTACCAAAGCAAAACAAGCACAAGCTAAGCTGTTTGAGCTGTTCTACAGAGCTAAAATCAAGGACATCAGTATTCATATCCGACTTTTTCAATCACTAGTGCAGTCAATATTATTGTACGCAGCAGCTGTATGGGGAATTCGCTATGCTGAAGAATTTGAAACATTTCAAACCTCGTTCCTGAGAACACTGACAAATACAACCAATTTAACACCTGGATACTTTCTCAGACTAGAAACAGGAGCAGTCAACATAAAAGTACAACTGTTTAAAGCAGTAATTGGGTTTCTGCGGACAGTAATTAATAGAGAGGAAGGATCTCTAACACACTGCTGCTATACAGAAATGATTAAATCGGAGCAAGAAGACTGTAAGTATAACTGGGTACTGCAATTAAAAAATATGCTGAAAGACGCTCAACTGGAAACTGAATTCATCAATATCAATAAGGACTACCTAAATAAGAAAAGCTACATACTGATTGAAAAATATAGACTAGCTTGTGTAAACTCTGATGTGCTAATGTTGCAGAAATCAACAGCCCTGGTTCAAATCAGAACACTAAAGACGCACGCGATCAAGGCTGAACACTACACACAACAGCTGGAATAAAATACAGTGAGAATGATTCAAAACCTTAGGTCAGGGCTTCCAAGGGTGGTCTGGAGAGGAAAAGCAATCAACCTGAATGGAATGAACAAACTATGGAAACGAACTACTGAAAATGACAACTGTGACCTGTGCGGTAGGGAGACGGAAGATATATTTCACATAATGTTTACCTGTCCGCATTATAAATCTTCCCGACTTAAATTTCTCAGCCAATACACAGACAAAATGGTAACTGCTGATAACTACATAATTATTCTATTCAAACAACACAACGCAACTGACAACCACAAGAATATCCTTAGTTTCTGGACGAAGCAGTGAAAACCCGAACACCCTACTACGACTGTACGGACGACATATCAGTGATCAACTGATACCTGGAAAGAATAAATACAGGATTAGCAGAACAAAAAGGACGAGTGACTTTTTATCACTATTTTTTACAACTACAATTAACTTCAGTCATTATTTAATGAGCGTGCTCTCAAAAAATCTTGTAAATTTCTTAATTTTATTGTTGCATGGGCGAAGGCCAAATCGACTTAATGAAATAAATTATTAAATTATTATTATGTGACTAGAATAAAAATTAATTACATTTGTTGTAATTGACACTGGGGGGGTGTCAAAAAACAGTTTAACTTCATGGGCCCATTTAAGCACCATATTATATTGGTGCACCACCCCAGATATTGCTCCGCGTATGCCCCTGGCTGTGCTGTGCAATTCTAATAGTAAATAGTCAATAAGAACTTGTTATGTAATAAATTAACGGCCCCTAAATCCCTTACAGTGAATTCATGCCAGACCGTAATCCATTACGGTGAATTCATGCCAGTGTAAATCCATTACAATGAATTCATGCCAGTGTAAATCCATTAGAGTGAATTCATGCCAGTGTAAATCCCTTAGAATGAATTCGTACCACTGTAAATACCTTATAGTGATTTGCAGTTGTATGAATCTCTTACAGTAGGGCTATTCACAATCATATTTCCCTCTCCTATGCCACGCACTATACGGCGAGAAGAGCATAGAGAGCTGAATTAAATGAGCGCCCCAAGTCTTTACTGTCACTGTCAAATTGTCAACTGCTAGTAATGTAATGACGATGTACCTATGACCTGTTAAAAAAATACGCTTTTGACTTTGTACTCCTTTACTTGTAGAATCGAACTCGATCACAAGCCTAAAATCTAGAATTTCACACCTTAACAATTAATGTTGGATCGACGTAAATCAGGCCTATTCATCGGTCGGTCGGCTGACCGCTAGCGTGCGGCAGCCGTGCGGTTGACCGAAAAGCCGACGCAAAACCGCGCGACCGTCAACTTACCGACAGTGCCAGCATACTAATCCATGCTAGGCGGCTGCAAAAACTGAATTCTGTCGAATTTAATTATGTTTAGTAATTAGTCTAATTAGTGCCATTACACAACTTCATTAAATCGCCATCACATAGAAAAGTGTTTAAAAATCGAAGAATTAAAAGAGCTTCTCAAGTTAATAGTTGACAGTACAGCTGCTAACATTTACAGATTCAAAAATAAAAAAGTTATGAACACAAAAATTAAGACGCCGTAAGTGTTGCAAATACATTTTGACTCGATTTTTTTTTCATCAATTTTTTTACTTTTTAAATCAATTATAACACTAATTAATAGGCGAGATGCGCAACCTTTACCTGGTTTGGGATGTGGAGGAGAGGAGACAATAGTTATTGCCACCCTGTATAAAAGTGAATAATAGTAACTAAATTATGTAAGAAACAAGCTGAGGTACTTAAGTATAGTTAAGTACCCACTTATTCAGTATTTACTTTTGTACAATAATTATACGTATGTAGGTAAATTACTACTACTCATAAAAATAATACTTTTTCCGAAGAGGCTTCATCATTAATAAATCCACCCATAGACTTGGAATTCCCTTTCGTGCTCGGGCGCGACTGTGCTTGACCTTTTCCTTGTCTTCTACCGTTACCCCTACCGTGACCGTTCTGTAGTTTTGTAATCTGCGCCTTTGTAGTTTCAGGTTCGGATTCCGATGAGTCATTCTCGCTCTCTTCCGATTCAGACTGTGATGATGGTGGGCTCTACAAATATAGATATTTACAATCCGATCGATTTTTTAAAAATTAAGGTCAAAGGTTCATAGAGGTAGCTCAGATTAAGATGTAGATTCGTTTTAATTACAAATAAAAGATAGCATTGATTGACACCTGACCTTTTGCTGTAGCTTTTGATTTCCAAATCCATTCTGCCTCTGTTGATGCTGACGGTTTTGACTCTGAGAACCTCTTTGAGCTGCTACTGACAGTGGCTGACTCTGAAAAGAAAAATCCAACACAAAATGGTTTAAAAAATTGAAAGCATAGTTTCATTAAACTCAACTTACAATAATACTACAATTACCACAACGTCAATTTCACTATCAACAATTAAATCTTACTGACTAGTAGGTCGTAGGCATATACAATTCAAAAATCAGCAATCAATCCATAATTTGTAATTATTCGTGATTCGAAATGTACCTTACTAATTTATGATTTGATTCAAATTGATTCCATAATTTCATTTAACAGAAATTATACTCACATACATAATTTTAAAATCGTAATCGTGCCTACCTGGCCAAATCTCTTTCTCCGTCGAACCGTCGGGGTCGCAGTCGCAGTCGAATTTGTTGTCTCTTGCTTGGTCTGATTTTGAACCCTTGAACCACTTCGTCTAGAACTACTACCACCACGCCCCTTTGCCTCCAACGGCGACAGTAAAGCACGCTGCCGAGATTTTTGATAGATTCTTGACATTCCTAGCTCGTTTTTTTAAAAGATGAAAGAAGTATTCTAAAATTGACCAACTTTCAACTCTGACCTTTGATAAACTGAACCTCAACCTCAACGATAAAAATGTTTTGCAAATAGTATAAACGCAAAACAAAGAAACCGAGGGCAACTTTCAGTTTCAGAATTCAGGCAGATTACAGACTAAAAAATAAAATCATAACTAGAAATGAAAGCAATTCAATTCAATACGATGCAATGCCAAACGCCGAACTAATGATGAATAAAGCCGCTAGTAAACAGTAAATAGCTGAATAGCTGAGTAGAAATGGTCTGCCAGATAGTTCGGTGTCAGATTTAAGGTTGGGTCACAGGTCACAGACAGGACAGGTCACAACTTTTCAAGTCAATACAAGTTCCAAATCTTTGAACTTTGAATCGTCCTGTTAAATCATAAATTCCGACTGAAAGACTGAAACAATGCCAGTGCTGACTAGACTAGAATAGGTAGAGGGCCAGAACAAAATGACTAGACTAGACTCACTAGACTAGGATAGCTACGAATTTCCCCATGTTAAGGGATAGTTGACTAGTTAACTTGACTAGACTAGACTAGGGTAGATTTGGCTCCACTAAATTACACTAGACTAGACTAGGGATGGCTCGAAAACAGTGTGACTAGACTAGACTAGCTGCCTTTGATTTTTAATGTGATTAGACTTGACTAGACTAGCAAAAATTTTGGGCAGCACTGACACTACACTGAAAATAGCAGCTTGGACCGAAATACCGAAACCGAACGCCTCCATTTCGCGCTCGTTTCCTTTCTTTCTTTCTTCATTTGCCTCGTTCATTTAAAAGACTATCGTCGGTGAAGAGGCATTCAATATGTACATACTACCATCATCATCATCAACATCAACCTTGCTAAAAAGGCATTATTTATTTTAAATCAAAATAATTACATCAAAATCTAGTAAGTACAATGCGATGAATGATAAATTAAATTGTACATGTACATGTAAAATAATATAAATGATCCTGTAATTTTTTTCCCAGAAAAAAAATAGAACTGCAGTTTATTATAATGCAGATGCAGAGATGCACAATGGTTAAAATTATTTGTCTACTATCTACTTAATTGCTCTTTTCAGTCTTTAGTGTGCAGTCGAATGCAAAACTAAAATGCAATGCAATGCAAATATAGCCTTAAAAAAAGTTTTGACGAAAAGTTAAAAATAAGCCAAGCTGCAGTTAAAAGTGGACCCCGTTATCTACTTACAATCTACTTACATTCACAGATAGATTCCCTTCTCATTCATTAAATGCAAATACAGGTAACTATTAGACCCACCCACTTAATATACTTCCTCAGCTCTCTTTTTTTACTCTGTCAAGTTTAAATGCCTATACAGTCTACACTCTACAGTACAGACAGAAAGATGTTGAAGATGCGATACTTCATCTCGTGAGCTAAAGCACTTAAATGTTAACGTGGAAACAAACATTACATTACAAAGCCAGCAGTACCTACAAAATAGAAGGCATTAAGTCAGTCAAGCTCGAGTGAATGGGAATTTGAACGAGATTTTTTCTTGAATCAAAAGTAACTATCTACAATAGAAATCAGATTGTAGATAGCACATTTTGAATTTTATTTTGTATTTTGTTTCTACTCTCTCCTATAATTTGCATAAAAAATTAAAAATGGAGGTACGGACACATATGATACATCATTGGAAAGGCCTTGATGTGTAGATGCCAAAACCGAAGAGCGCGCGGTGTTTATGTGGGCATCTGCATGGTCAAAATCCACATTTTGTGTTTTTTTGAAAAAAGTTAAAAATGGAGGTACGTACATATATGATACATCATTAGAAAGCCCTTGATGTGTAGATTCCAAAACCGAAGAGCGCGCGGTGTTTATGTATCCATCTTCATGGTCAAAATCCACATTTTGTGTTTTTTGAAAAAAAATTAAAAATGCAGGTACATACACATGTAATACACCATGTTAAAGCCCTTGAAAAGAATATGCAGAAAACAAAAAGGTAGCCACGAGTATGTGGGCATCTTTGGGGTCAAAATCGCGATTTAGTGGTTTTTTCTTCTATGTATCCCTTTCGGCTTCCCTAATCCTAAATATCGACACGCTCACCTGGGCTGAATTGTAATTGTAAATGCAACTTAAATGCATAGTGGTTTATATGCTTTTAGGGCTTAGCATCTCATTGTACCTACCTTGGTGGTTGCAATTAATTGGGTTTGGGATGAACCCAACTTTAACTCGTGAAGATCTCTTCTGTCTCCTCTGTTGAGTGCAGTGTCAGTTTTGGTCTTGCTGTTGGGCTGATAGCCTACAAACTACTAAGAACAAAGTAAAGTATATACTGCAGTAGCAACCACCAGCAGGCGTGAAGTGACACAAATTCCCTGTCAGTAGTATCTCTCACAGTTTATTTCCTTCCTTGGAAATTATTAAATATTTTGTGCTAAATTACTAAATTACCTACATTAAATTAAACTATAATTGGCTGAACCGGACTAGTCTGAAAGATTGTGTCAAAAAACCTAATCTGGCCATATCCCATAATCACATAAGTATCAAAAGTGAGTCAAAATCTCTATTTTTTTAACATTTTCGAAATGGTAAACTTTTTGAAAGTGCTTTTTCTTCTTTTTTGATCCTTTTGAGTGTTAATTTCTAGTTATGATCTTTTTGAAAGTGTTAGTTGGTGGTTTTGACCTGCTTGAAAACGTTAATTTATAGTTTTTAACCTTTTTGAAAGTGTTTTTTTCCTTTTTTGATCCTTTTAAGTGTTAATTTCTAGTTTTGACCTTTTTTAAAGTGTTAGTTTGTGGTGTTTTGACCTTTTTGAAAGCCTTAATTTGTAAACACTTTAAAATAACACAACCCTTCTCCTGGGAATGGGAATATCAATAATTTCTTATTTCGTGTATTGGACCACGAAGATTTTCCTAGCAAGGGTCATAAAGGGCGCGGCGGGCCCGGTAATTTATGGACGATCATACCGGACAGAAGAAACGGAGCGTGCAACTATTACGTCATACAGCCTAGGGGGGGGGAGGGGTATGGACAGTATGATAAAATATGACGGCGGGGGTTGGGGGGGGGTCCAACAATTGACGTCATAGTGCACGTTTTTCAAAACAGTCAAATTTAGTAAATAACACTTTCCTAAATGGTCAAAATTAGTAAACAACACTTTTAAAAGGTGAAAAATCTAGAAATCACCTTTTCAAAATGGTCGAAACTAGACATTGTTAGAAATCAGGACTTTCAAAAACATGCAAAAGTAAATCTATTAGCATTTCGAAAAGGTTTCAATGTTTGTAATTACCTAATTACTATAAACAACAAAATTGTAATTCAATCATAACTGGCATTTTTTTTCAGTTTTAGTTTAATTTAGAGATTTGTCAGCCATAAAGACTGGTGGCTTTGAACTTTAACTTTTCAGTCCTGCCAGTCTGCAATTGCACGGCGGTTCAGTGCAGTTCAGTGCCAGCGACGACTGGCACTGGCCGTGGACCGTGCCTGGCGGTGTAGCCGTGTGCAGTGGGAAGGGAAGGGATGTGGTTTAAGGGGCCCAGTCTGTGAGCCGTCAAGCCATTGGTCCCTGCGAATCCGCTCGATCAATCCTGTCTCGCCGTACAGAAGACAAAGGGCTGTCTTGCAACTCGGCCACCGCTGGATGCGCTCGTCAATTTTCTCATTTTTTCATTTTCCCGTTTTCCCGTTTTCTGTTTTCTGGTTTTCTCATGTTTAAAAGCAACGGTCACTCACTCCAGTAATCAGTCGGAGTTCAACTGTTGGGGAAGGCGGTCGCAGTTTCTTACGATTTTTTGTTAGAGTTTTTGTAGTTTATACAGTTCGCCAGTAGTTTAGACTTTGTCGTCCAGTGCCAACTGCGAAAGAATTGCCACTTGTATCAACTTTCAGCATTGCTATTTTATATTCTCCGTTTTATTTTATTCTCACGTCAACTATTGCTGTAGTAATTATACTTTGTGTAGGATTGACGATTTAATTAACTGTCAACTGTGTTTACTTGTGCCTTCTTTTTGACCGGGTTAACAAGCTGTCAGCAGCCGGCAACAGGTCCACAGGCAATAAATAGGTAAGTTGCAGTTTAAGATTAGTCATTACAAGGTCATTTTTTAAGAAACTGACAACTGCCAACCTGTTAAAGAGAAATATCGTTGTCTAGGTTATAAGATAATTAATTAAAATATGTATTATTCGGTTATAAAACGTTACCGGTGCGGTGGTCGGTCAGTTGTCAGGTCAGACGTTTTTATTGTTTATGCTTGAAGTTAAAACGTACACTGTACCAATTCCCATTAAAAATGAGTCCTGAAAACATGTAGAACACATCATAATCGCATTACACCTATATGATGCGGATAAGATGGGTGTAAGATGATATCCAGATGCATTGATTAGGATGTAACTCATCATAAACGCATCATCACAAGATGATGCGGTTAAGATGGATTTAGGATGTGGTTAAGATGACATAGCGAGGTGCAGAGCCAGGTAGCCAAAAGTTTTGAAAGTGTTGGCTGTTTTCCACCTATAATGCCAGTATACCACATACTGGCAAAGTGCATCGGCGTTCTCCCGTTAATTGTTAATTGATATTCAAAAACTTGATTTCATGTTAACGTCAACAAGAACAAAATAAGGACAGTGGGGTTTGGGTTTGTTTGGTCTTTAGTTTAAACTAATTACAGTTCACGCTACTTTAACTTCGAGAGCTTGGACGGTTAATAATTCTAATTATAATTTACTGTTACTTCCTTCCGGTTCAAAAACTGAACAAAGTGCCATCAAACATCCACTTCGCACTATGTGCTGTGGACGTTGTTATCAGTCATCAGAGTTTACAGTCAACATTTGTCATACCAACCGACCGTGAAACAGTTGTTGGATCTAACTGGCTCTGTCTCCTGTCACCTGTCACCTGTCAGTCACCTGTGAATTTAAGTTGTTAGTGAATAGGAGCTGGTAGTTGGATGGTCACCGCTGTGTCCTTCAATTCATGAAGAATGGAAACGGGTAAAAAATAGTAACTACTTTATCCGTTTCCATTGTTCATGAGAATGTGGTTCCTGTTAATAGACAGCAGTTTTCTCGACAACTTTTTTTTCTTCATTTCAATTTTTTTGTGAAAGCATACGTCCAGAGCCATCTTGTTATCTATCGTGTTGTACTACAATATTGCGACGTTTTGAATTAACAAATATAACTGTGAAAATTCAATCAATGATAAAAAATCAAACTTCAAAATTTCTTTTCTTGACAACCGTCGTACTAATTTTGGCTTTGCTACCGCCGAAAGTGTAAAGAAAATTTCGAAATACGTATTTTTTGGCTGATGGGGTTACTATATATTAGTTGACATTTTTTGACAGGTCGCACATTAGACAGTTACTGATTGTTTGAGGTAAAAGTGAAAGAATATTATTTTGTTTTTAAAAATAAATAATAATTTCAAGTAGCTGTGAGTTATATCGAAATGGAAATGGAAGACTCAATTGTTATGAATAAACGGAAGGATGAAAATGAGGTGAGTAATTTTTTATCATTTCAAAATGATGATCCTTTTATTTTGTAAAAATAATTAAAATAATAAAAAAACATGAACTCGATGCGAGGTCCAACGTTTGAGAATTACATGCTCAATCAGTTTGACCTTCAGGGGGGCTCCACTTCCGAATCCGATACGGACGTCGACTTCGTCCTCGATACCGTCGTGGAAACGATGAACCAGCTCGCCCTCGACCGGGGCTTCCATCGGGCGTTGGGACGGACCGTCGACGTGCTCAAGAAGAATCTGAATGACGTGGAAAAACTAGGCGACATCGTCACTCTCATCTTTGAGGAGGTTAGTCATTCATATGATTTATTATTATTATTATTATCAAAACTAGGTACGATAACAATTGTAGAATCTTTGAAACTATTGTACCTAACTACTAACATTTTCAGAAAATGTCTAAACTAATAATTAACATTGATAGGAGCATTAATTAAAATGTTTTGAAAAAGTGTACTAAATACATTCACAATTTTAAAAAAGTCAAAACTAGCAACTACAACATTTACAGAAACATTCGAAACTATTGTAACGAACACTTCCAGAAATGGTAAAACTAATAAGTAACTTTTTTCGTAAGGCGTAATTACAAGATTTTATCCGTTTTAGAGAATATGAGTACCATTGGTTAATAATTACCACTTTCAAAAAGTGTTAAAACTAAAAATTTACGTTTTCGAAGGTTATAATTCAACTTATTATTAGTTATTATTACAAGTTATACATAACTTATTTGTACTTACAGATGTCTCAAACCCAATTTGTTGCCACGCAGGAGCCAAAGTGTGTCAAGTTTTGAAAAAGCATGGAATTGCTGTGGAAGGGGTGCCTTTTAAAAATCTCCTTCTTCAAAAGTAAGTACAAAACTATACGCTAAGAGCGTAGCGTAGGCGATACTGTCACACAAAAATTTGGTTTTAAAATGAAAATTGTATCTACTAGTGATTGTGGTGATTCTGATTACACTAAAATTAATTAATTGATACTATTGATGATTCCATGTAGGTGCCAGGACGAATTTGTGGGATGTCTCCAAAATATGGGGATCGGCATGGGGATGGCGAAAAGATGTCCGGGCATAATTCTGTTCTTTGCGGAGCTCTACCTTCAGTTCTTGGTCGAATTGGGGGGGAACAGCGCCAAAAACATGGTGTTTGGATCCGCGGCTGTGGAACTTATGACGACACTAATCTCCACTCAACCGGTCACTGAGGATCATTTAAAATTCATCTTTGGAACACGGAAGGTTCGCTCATTGATTGGCAGACAAAATTATTTAAAATTATTAGAAAATGCGGTAAAAATGTCGTTTTTAATAATATTTTATAATTTTTTCCCCATGATTGATGTTTGATTTATTATTTGAAACAGCTAATTGGTTGGGATTTGGAACACGAGTCCCACGAAGAGATCAAGCGAGACTTGGAGAAGCTCCTCGGCGTCCTTGGCTCCCTCAAGAGTGAATCATCTCCAGCGGAATTAGAGCTGAAGGTGAAGGCTTACGTTGACATCATCTTTGACCTCCGAGACAATAACTGGAATAAATGGAGTGACGAACAGCAGGAGGGGGAAACGGCGGATGACGCAGGGAGCAGTGAAATTGGAGCTATTTCAGTACTATGAGCTCCCAGACAGGTAAGTTTCAATTGTCTTAAATTGAAGTTTAAACCAAGGAATTAACACTTTTAAAAAGATCAAAACTACAATTTAATTAACGCTTTCAAAAAGGTCAAAATCACAAATTAACAAATTTGTAGTTTTGTAGTTAGTAGTTACCATTCATAGTTACTATTTAACGGAGAGGTGTACTTAGAAGGAATTCAAATTGCGAAAGTGCAAAATGCTAATTTTTTAATCTTTTTTTTTCTATTCACAAAGTCGAACGTGTAACTCCTATGAATTTTTAATTCCTTTTAAATCTGATAATAATTTCTGATAGCGATTCAGTCAATAATCTGAAATCGTGCAAATAGTACAACTTGTAATTACACAAAAACCAGGTTTTTTTGACACATTTGTGTATGGTCCCAATTAGCAGTATGTTCATCAGAAGCAGCCGTGGCTGTTTTTAGTTGACCCTGTCGTCTGTCTAAAGCGATGGTGCAGGAACACGCCGCAAAATACACACCGGCTTACCATTACTGCCGTCTTTTCAGTCATTTCATTGTGACGTGGGACTGCTGAAACGACATAGTAGGACTTGAAATTCTTGTGATCGGGAGGTGAAAAAATAATGCGGTAAGTCGTTTAATTTTTTTTTCAAATTAATTAAATTTAATAATTATATAAAGCTTCATCGGGCCGATGCAGCTTTATATAATTAAGGATAAGTGAGTGTTCTTACGTGTGAAACTGTAAACTGGAATAATACGTAATGGTAGTTGAGCAAGTAGTTGCAACTATTTTCTTAGTGGCCATTGCATCATGTCTCATGCAAAGTGATTTTACGATTACAAGTTTAGCGTTAAAAAGTTTAATTAGGTAATTACCATACTTGAAATCAAGAATAGAGACAATATTTCAAAATTGCTTCCGGCTGCAGCCTGCAATTTAATTTTTCCGCTGCCAGAAGTGAGTTTTCTTCAATAAATACAATATATTCCGGTTCATTATTTTGCTATATTAATTTGTTTTATTAATATTAGCGAGTTTGTACTGACCCGGTACTTGCTTGAGGTTCTGGTTTAATCTTACAAAATACTTGGAATCAAACGGATGTTTTCTCCCTACTAAAACAAAACTGAAAACTCAAGAATCGTGTCAGCACAAACTGGCTATTATTGTTGGTAATTTGTTTTGCTAAAACGTCGTTTGTATTCATTCAAAATATCATTTTACCCAAATAATATATGCATTTGCGTATCAAGGTCCCACCTGGACCCCCTAAGGTCCAGGTGGGTCGTGGGACACTGATGGCCAAAGTGGGACAGTCCCACCCTACGGTAGGACGTCTAGTCACCTTATTCATCGCGTAAATCGAGGCTTGCATTGGCAGCTAAGTGAATTAGGACCGCACTTGTACAGGCTTTTATTTTCACATTTTTGCACCGACTGACATGAATATTTTTTTGACGGTACTCCTAAAGAATATTTAAAAAAAGTTGGAAAAAAATATAAAATTGCGGCCGGAAAAAAATCCCAAAGTTGACAAATTTTGAAATTTTGAAAATTGTCAATTTTACTTCAATTCAGTTTCGAAAGTTGCCAGTAGGTGTAAAATAACACTGAAAAACTTTTGTTACTTAGGGAGCGAACACAAATGACGTCATGCAATCATGCTCAAAAAAACTACCCACCTACCCATTTTGATGACGAATTTAACATTACGGTAAATGGGGGAGTAAAAAGCACCTACCTACCCAAATAGTGACGTCATTTGTGATTGCTCCCTTACTAAATATTTTGATTATATCAGTCTGTACCCGTTTAAATGGACACTTTTGTTGTTCTAATGGGCATCAAAATATAGGTGGTGTTTCATCAGTCATAATTTACAGAATTCTAGAGGCAAAATTCTGAAATCTGGTGCCAATGTTAGCCTTCCCGAATCCGCAATAAGATTTCAAAAATTCGTTTTAGTTGTTGAAATATTGACTCCAGAATTTTTTTTTTTTTTTCCAGCATTTTTGCAGTCAACAAGTTTTGAAAATGAGACCGCAGATCAAGTTGACTTTTCGTCAAACCGAGCCTAAATCTAAAAAGTACAAGTTTGGTCTGTGGAATATCATACCCCCGAGTACCGGAACACGGGTTAATTAAAGCTTTTACTAATTTTATCAGTTTTTACCCTTTTTAGCGGCATTTACCACTGTCTGATATTTTATATAAAGTGGTATTCAACGAACCGTGAGTTTTCGTCAGTGATGATAATGTGTATTTGATGTAATTTGTTTGGTTCGCAGATGGAGCCCGGGAGTGACGCGGAGATGGGGAAAGGGCTGAAGAGGAAATCGCCGGTTAAGAAGCCCAAGAGATGCCCCCCGCCAAGCTCTCGGTCACGTATGAACGCAGAAAGAAACCCAAAGCCAAGAAGGTCCTTGTCATATGTATAACACGTACATTTAAAATGAGAGCTGTACTTTTCAGCTCTTACTACAAAAAACAAAGGTCTTGTCTGGGGAAAAAATGAGAAAAGTTTTTGTTAGCTCTGACTTTGCCTTCCATTACTACACTATTAATGCTACGTTGTTGCCTTACAAGGCTTGTGTGCAGATGATACCTTTAGATACCTAGTTTTTGAATCAAACTGTGCATACTACATGGTTTTTGGAAGACAGTAGAAACAAAGTCAAAAATTCCTATAAACGATAGCCTCATATGACATTAGTGAGGTGTGGTACAGACTGATACCTATGTAGGCACTTTAAATGTTTTATGGATACTGGTTTTGCGGTTTAGGCTTTGCTTTGGTTTCGAATTTTTCCAAGCTTGTTAAGCCAAAGCTCAAGGGCTCAATTAGGTAGGTTGGCTTACAGTGAAAAAGTGAATACGTACATGAAATGTTTTTAAATCTCCTTAAAAATAATTTTTTTTATCAAAAAGCGAGAAAACTACATGCCAATTTACTATTTACATCTCTAGGTTTCTCCAAGTTTCTCCATTACGTAATAATTAAAAGGCTCCTTAGTGGGCTATTAATGTAGCCCAACTCACAACTCATTCTCCATCCTTATCCCAGCCATGCTTTAATAAAATGAGTTTATTTAATTTACATAACATATTGTTCTGTGGTATTGTTGATATTGACAGATGGAATGCATTTAAAAAAAGAGAGAGGAAAGTGAAATTGTTTTCCAGGGGGAAATGTCATGATAAGTATGATTTAGATTACTGATGATGATGATCCTGGAGAGGGTCTAGCTAGGTAGTCTGGAGTGCTCGGATATCTGCAGGGTGTGTTTGTATGTGTAAATAGTGTGAGGGTTCTGTGTTGGGTCATTTATTTGGTTCTTATCTGTCTGTGTCTTACGAATTCGGATACTATGCTCACAATCATTCGAAATAAATTCGGAATCCTCTATAAAAATGTATAGCACAACAAAGTACATAATTTTTTGGTCAGAATTGTAGATATCTCTGTACTTGCGTAAACAAAAGGATTTTTATTTTTTTCCTTTTTATTTTATTTTTGATGTTTTACTTATTCCAGGTGGACAAAGTGGTGACCGATTCTGATAAGGCAAAAGCAATCGGAGTGAGCGAAGCCATAAAGTTGACCCAAGGAATTCTCTCTTCCAAAAGCAATGGATTGGTAAGTTGATTAAATACCAAAATGAGTGTTGTATCCTATTTTGCAATTTTATTTACAATTAGGCTACTGTATTTTAATTCTAAAAAATAGTGTAATTTTGTCTGGTTACAGGATGATGCAAGTCCGTCGAACAAAGTGGCTGATGCCAAATAAACAATATAAATTCTACAGATACATACAACATTATAGGATGCGTGTGAGAGATTAGTATACGTTTAGGTTTAGTGGGAAATGATAATATAATATTGATGAATTGAATCATTTAATAAAATGTTATTCTTGCTTAGAATGAATCACTATCACCTCTATGATAGAGTATATTATCATTTGAGAATTTGAAATTAAATTGCAAAAAGAATTGAGTAATACCGTAGCATAATAGTTACCTATATAATATAATGCATTTAAATATATATTCAAACCAAATCTCTTTTAAATTTATTTTGAATCAAAGGGTGCCAATTTTTTCTTTTGTTGCCACTGTATCTGCTGCAAATTTACAACCGAAACATCAACCATGTCACAAATAAAATTAGGAATTTCATCAAATAGTTTGTGCAGATTAAATTGGATGACCGAGTTCCATGTGGTACAATAACTCCCTTTACAATTGCAGCGTCACTGATGACATCTTTCTCCGGTGGATGAGTGGGGCGATGAATAAACTGCATGTCAAGAATCCTGGATGTGTGGCCCTGTCCACGGTGGGAGCCTTGTGCAGTCGGGTACAGTTTAAAAGGGCGCAGTTTCGAACTAGAATCGCAGACAGGTAATTAAGTTTAAAAAACGGAAAAATGCATTTTTTAAAAGTAGATTTACAGCAACGCTGATTTTTCAGAAACATCTTCTACTCATGCCAGATGACCTTTCCGTGACCGTAAAGGACAATGTCATGACCATCAAGGCTAAAGTTCGAAAGGGAAAGAGCAGCCAAGACGGAAATTGGATGTGGTTATATGTAGGAATTTAATAATGTTAAAAGTAAATACACTATTTTCCCTTCGCAAATATGTCCTTAATAAAATTTGAAAAAAGTAAAGCGTACTGTAATGTAAATGTATTGTGTTGAATAAGCTAAAAAACTAATTAATTGAAACATTTTTTTTTACATTAAGGAATTCTGAAAGGCCATTTTAAAACTTGCGGGTTTTTTAAAGACGAATGTTTCGCCAACAGGTATTTGTAAAATTATATAAAGTCAACATATAATTAATTCATCTATAGTATCATCATACATAATAAATATATAACTACTCAAATTAACCCACAGATTTCATTGATGTTTATTTGATTGAAATGTCAAAGACTACACTGGACGGAGTGCAAGAAATATATTAATTACAATTACAACACAACAAGTATTACTTTGAAAAATATTTTGAAATTTAGGCCATTAAATTCTTCAATTTTTATGGCTTTGAAATTACGTAGAAAAGCTACATACTAGGTACCTACTTTAGGGTTCAATGTCAATAATTTCGATGCTGTCGCCGTCATCCATGGCTTTGTCAGCTTCTGAAGGAGTTTTGCATTCCAGGAACATTCCTACTTTGGCCATCACTCTGATTGGGATGAACTCAAAAGCATCATTAATATTACAATCAGAATCTAAAGTAATCCATTTTGTTTTCAAAAGTTTCCTCAGCTCCACTTTCCGGCAGAAGTCACTTGCAACGGTCGAGGAATCGACAACATTTTTGACATGTGATGGATTGTCTTTGAATTTGATAGCTGGAAAAAAAACACCAATTTATTGACATTAAAACAAAACAACTAAAATAAATAAAAGGTTAGTGCATACAAAAATAATAATAAAAACAAGACCTACCCTTGGAAGCAAAAACAGTGTGATCATTCGTATTTACACCTTTTGCTTGTAGAAGATCCACCTGAATTTCACACGACTTGAAGTCAACGTTGTAAAAGGGGGGTAAATCATCTTTCCGAATTACAACTGAAAGCTGGCCGAAGCGGGGATCAACTTGACCGGGCTCCAGAGTTAGTTCCCTGCAACAAAAATCTTTTAAGTCAATACATAATTAGTTTTATATTATGCAAGTGATGAATCACGTACGAGCTAAGGGGCCAATTTCCTGGTCGATTTTCTTCAATTGGAGAGAGTCACTGAGTTGCCAGGTGTCGTATTTGACACGAGCGCTATTGTACAGAAAATGCTGATTATGAGGCACATAGGATTGCAACATGTCAATGTTTTTGAGCTTATTCGTCAACTCCATGACAGCCTCGGTTTCAATAGTCACCACCTATTTAAATTTGAAAGAAAAGGTGAAATTTCTTAACTATATATATATATATTATGGTAGACTACCGTATGTTCTCTACTTCAAGTTTTTTGGCCTCGTATGTTCTCTACTACAAAAAGCTCCTCTACCTTGTTTAAATATTGGTCTCATATGTTCTCTACTAGAATTATC